>OU744321.1:5799887-5883343 GCA_916610145.1 Eristalis arbustorum | reverse complement strand
GGTAGCCCCAGTAGGGCCGCTGCGGCAGTTGGAAGATGAGCGCTGAAATCCATCAGAAATGCCTTACTAACCACTGCTTGGATTTTGGTGTCAAAATCTCAAAGTTGCCGGATGCACTCCAAACTCTCGGGATCGATTAAGACACACCTCAGGACATGCGGAAACATGTGCGCAAGTCGCTGGTAGCCCCAGTAGGGCCGCTGTGGCAGTTGGAAGATGAGCGCTGAAATCCATCAGAAATGCCTTACTAAACACTGCTTGGATTTTGGTGTCAAAATCTCAAAGTTGCCGGATGCACCCCAAACTCTCAGGATCGGTAAATACACACCCCAGGACATGCGGAAACATGTGCGCAAGTCGCTGGTAGCCCCAGTAGGGCCGCTGCGGCAGTTGGAAGATGAGCGCTGAAATCCATCAGAAATGCCTTACTAACCACTGCTTGGATTTTGGTGTCAAAATCTCAAAGTTGCCGGATGCACTCCAAACTCTCGGGATCGATTAAGACACACCTCAGGACATGCGGAAACATGTGCGCAAGTCGCTGGTAGCCCCAGTAGGGCCGCTGTGGCAGTTGGAAGATGAGCGCTGAAATCCATCAGAAATGCCTTACTAAACACTGCTTGGATTTTGGTGTCAAAATCTCAAAGTTGCCGGATGCACCCCAAACTCTCAGGATCGGTAAGTACACACCCCAGGACATGCGGAAACATATGCGCAAGTCGCTGGTAGCCCCAGTAGGGCCGCTGTGGCAGTTGGAAGATGAGCGCTGAAATCCATCAGAAATGCCTTACTAACCACTGCTTGGATTTTGGTGTCAAAATCTCAAAGTTGCCGGATGCACTCCAAACTCTCGGGATCGATTAAGACACACCTCAGGACATGCGGAAACATGCGCGCAAGTCGCTGGTAGCCCCAGTAGGGCCGCTGTGGCAGTTGGAAGATGAGCGCTGAAATCCATCAGAAATGCCTTACTAAACACTGCTTGGATTTTGGTGTCAAAATCTCAAAGTTGCCGGATGCACCCCAAACTCTCAGGATCGGTAAATACACACCTCAGGACATGCGGAAACATGTGCGCAAGTCGCTGGTAGCCCCAGTAGGGCCGCTGCGGCAGTTGGAAGATGAGCGCTGAAATCCATCAGAAATGCCTTACTAACCACTGCTTGGATTTTGGTGTCAAAATCTCAAAGTTGCCGGATGCACTCCAAACTCTCGGGATCGATTAAGACACACCTCAGGACATGCGGAACCATGTGCGCAAGTCGCTGGTAGCCCCAGTAGGGCCGCTGTGGCAGTTGGAAGATGAGCGCTGAAATCCATCAGAAATGCCTTACTAAACACTGCTTGGATTTTGGTGTCAAAATCTCAAAGTTGCCGGATGCACCCCAAACTCTCAGGATCGGTAAGTACACACCCCAGGACATGCGGAAACATATGCGCAAGTCGCTGGTAGCCCCAGTAGGGCCGCTGTGGCAGTTGGAAGATGAGCGCTGAAATCCATCAGAAATGCCTTACTAACCACTGCTTGGATTTTGGTGTCAAAATCTCAAAGTTGCCGGATGCACTCCAAACTCTCGGGATCGATTAAGACACACCTCAGGACATGCGGAAACATGTGCGCAAGTCGCTGGTAGCCCCAGTAGGGCCGCTGTGGCAGTTGGAAGATGAGCGCTGAAATCCATCAGAAATGCCTTACTAACCACTGCTTGGATTTTGGTGTCAAAATCTCAAAGTTGCCGGATGCACCCCAAACTCTCAGGATCGGTAAGTACACACCCCAGGACATGCGGAAACATATGCGCAAGTCGCTGGTAGCCCCAGTAGGGCCGCTGTGGCAGTTGGAAGATGAGCGCTGAAATCCATCAGAAATGCCTTACTAACCACTGCTTGGATTTTGGTGTCAAAATCTCAAAGTTGCCGGATGCACCCCAAACTCTCAGGATCGGTAAGTACACACCCCAGGACATGCGGAAACATATGCGCAAGTCGCTGGTAGCCCCAGTAGGGCCGCTGTGGCAGTTGGAAGATGAGCGCTGAAATCCATCAGAAATGCCTTACTAACCACTGCTTGGATTTTGGTGTCAAAATCTCAAAGTTGCCGGATGCACTCCAAACTCTCGGGATCGATTAAGACACACCTCAGGACATGCGGAAACATGTGCGCAAGTCGCTGGTAGCCCCAGTAGGGCCGCTGTGGCAGTTGGAAGATGAGCGCTGAAATCCATCAGAAATGCCTTACTAACCACTGCTTGGATTTTGGTGTCAAAATCTCAAAGTTGCCGGATGCACCCCAAACTCTCAGGATCGGTAAGTACACACCCCAGGACATGCGGAAACATATGCGCAAGTCGCTGGTAGCCCCAGTAGGGCCGCTGTGGCAGTTGGAAGATGAGCGCTGAAATCCATCAGAAATGCCTTACTAACCACTGCTTGGATTTTGGTGTCAAAATCTCAAAGTTGCCGGATGCACTCCAAACTCTCGGGATCGATTAAGACACACCTCAGGACATGCGGAAACATGTGCGCAAGTCGCTGGTAGCCCCAGTAGGGCCGCTGCGGCAGTTGGAAGATGAGCGCTGAAATCCATCAGAAATGCCTTACTAACCACTGCTTGGATTTTGGTGTCAAAATCTCAAAGTTGCCGGATGCACTCCAAACTCTCGGGATCGATTAAGACACACCTCAGGACATGCGGAAACATGTGCGCAAGTCGCTGGTAGCCCCAGTAGGGCCGCTGTGGCAGTTGGAAGATGAGCGCTGAAATCCATCAGAAATGCCTTACTAAACACTGCTTGGATTTTGGTGTCAAAATCTCAAAGTTGCCGGATGCACCCCAAACTCTCAGGATCGGTAAATACACACCCCAGGACATGCGGAAACATGTGCGCAAGTCGCTGGTAGCCCCAGTAGGGCCGCTGCGGCAGTTGGAAGATGAGCGCTGAAATCCATCAGAAATGCCTTACTAACCACTGCTTGGATTTTGGTGTCAAAATCTCAAAGTTGCCGGATGCACTCCAAACTCTCGGGATCGATTAAGACACACATCAGACATGCGGAAACATGTGCGCAAGTCGCTGGTAGCCCCAGTAGGGCCGCTGTGGCAGTTGGAAGATGAGCGCTGAAATCCATCAGAAATGCCTTACTAACCACTGCTTGGATTTTGGTGTCAAAATCTCAAAGTTGCCGGATGCACCCCAAACTCTCAGGATCGGTAAGTACACACCCCAGGACATGCGGAAACATATGCGCAAGTCGCTGGTAGCCCCAGTAGGGCCGCTGTGGCAGTTGGAAGATGAGCGCTGAAATCCATCAGAAATGCCTTACTAACCACTGCTTGGATTTTGGTGTCAAAATCTCAAAGTTGCCGGATGCACCCCAAACTCTCAGAATCGATTAAGACACACCCCAGGACATGCGGAAACATGCGTGCAAGTCGCTGGTAGCCCCAGTAGGGCCGCTGTGGCAGTTGGAAGATGAGCGCTGAAATCCATCAGAAATGCCTTACTAACCACTGCTTGGATTTTGGTGTCAAAATCTCAAAGTTGCCGGATGCACCCCAAACTCTCAGGATCGATAAATACACACCCCAGGACATGCGGAAACATGTGCGCAAGTCGCTGGTAGCCCCAGTAGGGCCGCTGTGGCAGTTGGAAGATGAGCGCTGAAATCCATCAGAAATGCCTTACTAACCACTGCTTGGATTTTGGTGTCAAAATCTCAAAGTTGCCGGATGCACTCCAAACTCTCGGGATCGATTAAGACACACCTCAGGACATGCGGAAACATGTGCGCAAGTCGCTGGTAGCCCCAGTAGGGCCGCTGCGGCAGTTGGAAGATGAGCGCTGAAGTCCATCGGAAATGCCTTACTAACCACTGCTTGGATTTTGGTGTCAAAATCTCAAAGTTGCCGGATGCACCCCAAACTCTCAGAATCGATTAAGACACACCCCAGGACATGCGGAAACATGCGTGCAAGTCGCTGGTAGCCCCAGTAGGGCCGCTGTGGCAGTTGGAAGATGAGCGCTGAAATCCATCAGAAATGCCTTACTAACCACTGCTTGGATTTTGGTGTCAAAATCTCAAAGTTGCCGGATGCACTCCAAACTCTCGGGATCGATTAAGACACACCTCAGGACATGCGGAAACATGTGCGCAAGTCGCTGGTAGCCCCAGTAGGGCCGCTGTGGCAGTTGGAAGATGAGCGCTGAAATCCATCAGAAATGCCTTACTAACCACTGCTTGGATTTTGGTGTCAAAATCTCAAAGTTGCCGGATGCACCCCAAACTCTCAGGATCGGTAAATACACACCCCAGGACATGCGGAAACATGTGCGCAAGTCGCTGGTAGCCCCAGTAGGGCCGCTGCGGCAGTTGGAAGATGAGCGCTGAAGTCCATCGGAAATGCCTTACTAACCACTGCTTGGATTTTGGTGTCAAAATCTCAAAGTTGCCGGATGCACTCCAAACTCTCGGGATCGATTAAGACACACCTCAGGACATGCGGAAACATGTGCGCAAGTCGCTGGTAGCCCCAGTAGGGCCGCTGCGGCAGTTGGAAGATGAGCGCTGAAATCCATCAGAAATGCCTTACTAACCACTGCTTGGATTTTGGTGTCAAAATCTCAAAGTTGCCGGATGCACTCCAAACTCTCGGGATCGATTAAGACACACCCCAGGACATGCGGAAACATGTGCGCAAGTCGCTGGTAGCCCCAGTAGGGCCGCTGTGGCAGTTGGAAGATGAGCGCTGAAATCCATCAGAAATGCCTTACTAACCACTGCTTGGATTTTGGTGTCAAAATCTCAAAGTTGCCGGATGCACCCCAAACTCTCAGGATCGGTAAATACACACCCCAGGACATGCGGAAACATGTGCGCAAGTCGCTGGTAGCCCCAGTAGGGCCGCTGCGGCAGTTGGAAGATGAGCGCTGAAATCCATCAGAAATGCCTTACTAACCACTGCTTGGATTTTGGTGTCAAAATCTCAAAGTTGCCGGATGCACTCCAAACTCTCGGGATCGATTAAGACACACCTCAGGACATGCGGAAACATGTGCGCAAGTCGCTGGTAGCCCCAGTAGGGCCGCTGTGGCAGTTGGAAGATGAGCGCTGAAATCCATCAGAAATGCCTTACTAACCACTGCTTGGATTTTGGTGTCAAAATCTCAAAGTTGCCGGATGCACTCCAAACTCTCGGGATCGATTAAGACACACCTCAGGACATGCGGAAACATGTGCGCAAGTCGCTGGTAGCCCCAGTAGGGCCGCTGCGGCAGTTGGAAGATGAGCGCTGAAATCCATCAGAAATGCCTTACTAACCACTGCTTGGATTTTGGTGTCAAAATCTCAAAGTTGCCGGATGCACCCCAAACTCTCAGGATCGGTAAATACACACCCCAGGACATGCGGAAACATGTGCGCAAGTCGCTGGTAGCCCCAGTAGGGCCGCTGTGGCAGTTGGAAGATGAGCGCTGAAATCCATCAGAAATGCCTTACTAACCACTGCTTGGATTTTGGTGTCAAAATCTCAAAGTTGCCGGATGCACCCCAAACTCTCAGGATCGGTAAATACACACCCCAGGACATGCGGAAACATGTGCGCAAGTCGCTGGTAGCCCCAGTAGGGCCGCTGTGGCAGTTGGAAGATGAGCGCTGAAATCCATCAGAAATGCCTTACTAACCACTGCTTGGATTTTGGTGTCAAAATCTCAAAGTTGCCGGATGCACTCCAAACTCTCGGGATCGATTAAGACACACCTCAGGACATGCGGAAACATGTGCGCAAGTCGCTGGTAGCCCCAGTAGGGCCGCTGCGGCAGTTGGAAGATGAGCGCTGAAATCCATCAGAAATGCCTTACTAACCACTGCTTGGATTTTGGTGTCAAAATCTCAAAGTTGCCGGATGCACTCCAAACTCTCGGGATCGATTAAGACACACCTCAGGACATGCGGAAACATGTGCGCAAGTCGCTGGTAGCCCCAGTAGGGCCGCTGTGGCAGTTGGAAGATGAGCGCTGAAATCCATCAGAAATGCCTTACTAACCACTGCTTGGATTTTGGTGTCAAAATCTCAAAGTTGCCGGATGCACCCCAAACTCTCAGGATCGGTAAATACACACCCCAGGACATGCGGAAACATGTGCGCAAGTCGCTGGTAGCCCCAGTAGGGCCGCTGTGGCAGTTGGAAGATGAGCGCTGAAATCCATCAGAAATGCCTTACTAACCACTGCTTGGATTTTGGTGTCAAAATCTCAAAGTTGCCGGATGCACCCCAAACTCTCAGGATCGGTAAATACACACCCCAGGACATGCGGAAACATGTGCGTAAGTCGCTGGTAGCCCCAGTAGGGCCGCTGTGGCAGTTGGAAGATGAGCGCTGAAATCCATCAGAAATGCCTTACTAACCACTGCTTGGATTTTGGTGTCAAAATCTCAAAGTTGCCGGATGCACCCCAAACTCTCAGGATCGGTAAATACACACCCCAGGACATGCGGAAACATGTGCGCAAGTCGCTGGTAGCCCCAGTAGGGCCGCTGCGGCAGTTGGAAGATGAGCGCTGAAATCCATCAGAAATGCCTTACTAACCACTGCTTGGATTTTGGTGTCAAAATCTCAAAGTTGCCGGATGCACTCCAAACTCTCGGGATCGATTAAGACACACCTCAGGACATGCGGAAACATGTGCGCAAGTCGCTGGTAGCCCCAGTAGGGCCGCTGTGGCAGTTGGAAGATGAGCGCTGAAATCCATCAGAAATGCCTTACTAACCACTGCTTGGATTTTGGTGTCAAAATCTCAAAGTTGCCGGATGCACTCCAAACTCTCGGGATCGATTAAGACACACCTCAGGACATGCGGAAACATGTGCGCAAGTCGCTGGTAGCCCCAGTAGGGCCGCTGTGGCAGTTGGAAGATGAGCGCTGAAATCCATCAGAAATGCCTTACTAAACACTGCTTGGATTTTGGTGTCAAAATCTCAAAGTTGCCGGATGCACCCCAAACTCTCAGGATCGGTAAGTACACACCCCAGGACATGCGGAAACATATGCGCAAGTCGCTGGTAGCCCCAGTAGGGCCGCTGTGGCAGTTGGAAGATGAGCGCTGAAATCCATCAGAAATGCCTTACTAACCACTGCTTGGATTTTGGTGTCAAAATCTCAAAGTTGCCGGATGCACCCCAAACTCTCAGGATCGATTAAGACACACCCCAGGACATGCGGAAACATGCGCGCAAGTCGCTGGTAGCCCCAGTAGGGCCGCTGTGGCAGTTGGAAGATGAGCGCTGAAATCCATCAGAAATGCCTTACTAACCACTGCTTGGATTTTGGTGTCAAAATCTCAAAGTTGCCGGATGCACCCCAAACTCTCAGGATCGGTAAATGCACACCCCAGGACATGCGGAAACATGTGCGCAAGTCGCTGGTAGCCCCAGTAGGGCCGCTGTGGCAGTTGGAAGATGAGCGCTGAAATCCATCAGAAATGCCTTACTAACCACTGCTTGGATTTTGGTGTCAAAATCTCAAAGTTGCCGGATGCACCCCAAACTCTCAGGATCGGTAAATACACACCCCAGGACATGCGGAAACATGTGCGCAAGTCGCTGGTAGCCCCAGTAGGGCCGCTGTGGCAGTTGGAAGATGAGCGCTGAAATCCATCAGAAATGCCTTACTAACCACTGCTTGGATTTTGGTGTCAAAATCTCAAAGTTGCCGGATGCACCCCAAACTCTCAGGATCGGTAAATACACACCCCAGGACATGCGGAAACATGTGCGCAAGTCGCTGGTAGCCCCAGTAGGGCCGCTGTGGCAGTTGGAAGATGAGCGCTGAAATCCATCAGAAATGCCTTACTAACCACTGCTTGGATTTTGGTGTCAAAATCTCAAAGTTGCCGGATGCACTCCAAACTCTCGGGATCGATTAAGACACACCTCAGGACATGCGGAAACATGTGCGCAAGTCGCTGGTAGCCCCAGTAGGGCCGCTGTGGCAGTTGGAAGATGAGCGCTGAAATCCATCAGAAATGCCTTACTAACCACTGCTTGGATTTTGGTGTCAAAATCTCAAAGTTGCCGGATGCACCCCAAACTCTCAGGATCGATTAAGATACACCCCAGGACATGCGGAAACATGCGCGCAAGTCGCTGGTAGCCCCAGTAGGGCCGCTGTGGCAGTTGGAAGATGAGCGCTGAAATCCATCAGAAATGCCTTACTAACCACTGCTTGGATTTTGGTGTCAAAATCTCAATGTTGCCGGATGCACTCCAAACTCTCAGGATCGGTAAATACACACCCCAGGACATGCGGAAACATGTGCGCAAGTCGCTGGTAGCCCCAGTAGGGCCGCTGTGGCAGTTGGAAGATGAGCGCTGAAATCCATCAGAAATGCCTTACTAACCACTGCTTGGATTTTGGTGTCAAAATCTCAAAGTTGCCGGATGCACCCCAAACTCTCAGGATCGGTAAATACACACCCCAGGACATGCGGAAACATGTGCGCAAGTCGCTGGTAGCCCCAGTAGGGCCGCTGTGGCAGTTGGAAGATGAGCGCTGAAATCCATCAGAAATGCCTTACTAACCACTGCTTGGATTTTGGTGTCAAAATCTCAAAGTTGCCGGATGCACTCCAAACTCTCGGGATCGATTAAGACACACCTCAGGACATGCGGAAACATGTGCGCAAGTCGCTGGTAGCCCCAGTAGGGCCGCTGTGGCAGTTGGAAGATGAGCGCTGAAATCCATCAGAAATGCCTTACTAGCCACTGCTTGGATTTTGGTGTCAAAATCTCAAAGTTGCCGGATGCACCCCAAACTCTCAGGATCGATTAAGACACACCCCAGGACATGCGGAAACATGCGCGCAAGTCGCTGGTAGCCCCAGTAGGGCCGCTGTGGCAGAGTAATTGCTTACAGACGTGGAATTTTGACCACAGAAAATGAAATTTCGGATTGGAACAGGGGCTGAAAATGAATGTGGCTGAAGTTGGTGAGCTACATCACTAAGGACGTAAATGGCGAGCTCAGGTTCAAATCAAATAGTTTGATTTCGCCTGTGTTTCACAAAGCCATACGCAGCAAAGAGATTCGCTCTGATCCCGCGAACATTACTTACATCAACTCCGACTGTGTGTGGTGCAGCGAAGCTCAGAAGTGTGTCTCAAGTGTAGGCTGCATTATAGCTGCTTGCAAAACCAGAAGGCCATGTTTAGGCAAATTGAACTGGCAAAGCTAAACAAACGAATGGTGATTAGACAGAATACGCAGAGTCCCCGCATTTCTTTCAAAATTGCAGAATTCTAGAGCGATCATTACGTTCCCAGAAACCCCTGATCTCATTCCCCTGTTGGATTGGCTTACATCCCAGGAACAAAAGCTGATATAGCCGGGACTTAGATTTCGCATTCATTGAATTCCATTCACCTGATACCGATCGATTACTCTTCGATGTTTGTGACGACTGACTTCGTCAGAATGCTGCGCTTGCTTTTTTGCTGCCCATGTGTCCATGCGTGGCTATTCAGTTTATTGTTGAATAGATCGGGGAGTGTGTGAGTGTACACTTGTATAGATGGATGCGTGATTGAAAGCGCAGTTCAAGCTTGCCTCGCTCTCTTCTTTCTGTTCCTTAACCAAGCGCAACACACCACACAAAGAGTCGTGAGTCACATCTACTCATTCTCACTCCCATAGAGTCTCCTTCTGGCACAAGAGCGTACATAGAACGTGTGTACATGAATGCGTATCCCCCTCACTCGCCATTGGTCGGGTAGTGGATACTCACGGATAGGTCCCTCTCTTGACGACACTTTGACGACAGAAAGTGGAGCGATTTGTGGGCATTCGTTGAGTTGAAGAAGAGTGCGACGGCAGTGATCAGTGGAAGTTAAACAAATCTAAGGAAAATCAAAGGTAAGTACTCGTAGATATTTGCTGGTAAATTTTAAAAACGTGTCTGTTCCTTGCACTTTGTGTAGTGACATATGAATACCCTGTAATAGATAAATTAAATACAATGAGCAAGAAATACATAACACATACTTCAATTATAGTCGAATTACCCGTGTGAGTGTTTGGAGAAGTAAGGTGAAAAGTTAAGTGCCCGCTAGTTGGACATTTTTTTTTTATAAACGCGGTGTTAGATCATTGTCCGCTACATTTTTGTTTGGCTGGCCGAAGAGAGAAAATCTATGTTTTAAAATATTTACTTTACTGATGGAATTTCTTTCGGTGATGGGACAAATAGAAACATGTTTTGTCAGTTTATCGGTACACGTCAAGAACATATTCTTTTTTTTGAAAAACGATATGAATTATTTCATTAGGTTGCCGAGGAGATCATTAAAGTTGGTCTGATTGGGAGTCTATCGCCTTTACATCGGGTGTCCATCGAACTTTAAGTCAGGGCAATAGAGTTTATCGTTCGAAGTAGTTTTCTCGAATTCTCCTGTGATTTTTTTTTTTTGTATGGTGTTTCGATTATTTCCAATAATCTAACTTCACAAGTTATATATTCATTCGAGCGATCACTGCTTGTGTGCATGATGCCTTCCTAAGCTCCTTGGGCTTTATTGTTTGCTAGGACGCACGCGAATTCGGCTTTCCTGCGGCTCGTTATGAGCACACAATCGGTTTTGCGGGCCGCTAGTTCCAGGCCGGCATTCTCAAGCCAATCTCTCGTCTTTGAGATAGCTGTGATTGTAGCAACCTCTACTTCTAACATATGTTTTGCCACTGTGACAATAGCAATGTCGTCGGCAAAACCGATGATTCGTAATGTTTCGGGAAGTGGTATCCGTAGAACGCCGTCACCCACTGCATTCCACAATATAGGCCCCAGGATTGATCCCTGTGGAACCTCCACCGTCATACTATAGTACTTGATTCTATACGTGTTTGCCTCCAGCTCTCATGAAACAAAAGTAGTGTTGTTTTTTTGGAATATTGAAAAAAACTCTTGATATAATGTGGGGGGTCTCGTTTTTTCGCCCACTCAAGCGACTTCGTAGCTTTCCTAAGGGTATGGCGTCGACTGTGTCGCAGGAGTAACGTTTCGCAAGATTACCAACGTTGTTGCTTAGTAGTTTTGTCATCCTGGTTTATCCCCCATTGGCTTAGGTTTTTGTGAAAGCGTCCTTTTCTATTTCTTCTCCACCTATATTTCATGCATTAATTACTGTATTGTGTATGTTGCCAAGATTGATGCAAGTGAAGTTAGTTTATTGGATATCACCGACGAAAGCGGTTTATTTTAATTATTAATAAAGAGTATATTTCAGTTAATTTGTTTGTTTTATTCATCGTTGTGTTTCGTCCCCAGGGTATATAGCTCAGGCGCTTGAGTAATTTCACTGAGATTTTCAAAGGAACAAAGTTGATATTATTCGGAGCAGAAGCAACACAAAACATGAAGCAACTTGTTCATCTGGTAAGCACCGCCATTAATTCATCCTTTCTAGCGTTTTCAACTATTTCTTCAAACAGCTTCTCGCTGTAAGTTTTATAAACGTGCAGATACTGCCACCATCACCGCTCCACCTAATTTTTCCACCGGACGCGGTCGCACCACCGCCACCGATTCGACCAACTCCGCTACCTCCACCATTCCGTCAACCACCGCCATTCACACCATTTCGACCACCACCACCAATTCGCCCACAACCATCGCCACCACCTTTTGGCACCGGATGTTCAGAAAAACCACCACCAACACCTGTTGATGTTTTCTGCAGACGGGAAACTGAACAGATTTGCAAGAGTGCTAGTGGGGACTATTTGGTTTGCTTGGTAGAGTCTTATTATTTTTATAACTTTACTGAAATGTAATTTAAATACCAAAAATGATCAATAAACTGAATCTTATGCCCAAGACTGAGCCTTATGTGTATTGTAAGTGATTGGATAGAAAGTTAGACAAAAATGTCGATTGGTATCACTATTCACGCTATTGTTCGTATTTTCAAAGTCCTGAGAGGTGCAATAACCAACCGCTGTGACAGTTGGACAATGAACACGAAAATCAACCAACTTGCCTTGCTTTCTATTTTTTTTCTAGGAGGTGGCAAAGCCGCACCAGAGTCTCAGAATCGATTAGTACATGTGCGAAAACATGCAAAATGGTGTGTTTAATGCGACTGTTACTCCCTGCGTGTATTATGGAGTTCAAGTTTCGTATTCACAGACCTCGAACAGAAGTAGCCTTTCGGCGGTCTTCAGACGCTTGTTCCGTCTCCCAAGCTTAACACCGAGTTACGCTAACGTTTGTTTCTTTTGTAATTTAAGCGGGTTCAACCCTTAATTGCCTGGGATCAAAACACAGCACGGGCCAAAGGTATGGAGGGAGAAGAGTTACCTGTGCGCAGTTGACTTAAATATTTGCGGAATGTCTATGTAGTCTAGGGGAAAGAGTGGCCTGGGAAGAGCATTCGATTTACGAGCCTCAAGATGTCACTGTTTGTCCGAAAGCATTCCTCAACTGTGAACTGATGTGTATTCCTGGCGAAACGTGCATTGCGGGCGGATCCATGGTGAGGAGGATTGCAGCTGGCTAGTTCTGTGGAAGCATAGTCTGTTGAAATAGAAATAAAACACGGAAAAATAATACACGTTAAGTTGATGTTCGAGCAAGTCGCATCGAGCCGTGATAGTTGGACCAAGCCTGGTATGAGCCTTGTGAATTAGGGCCAAATCAGAGGGGCGAAACATTTCGTGCCTCGATCAAGGGAGACTTCGCAGCTTTTCTTGTGACCTCAAATAGGTATTTGGTGGCCCGTGGCGTTGTGGGTATGTGCGTCAACCCCAGCCTCGACGTCGTAGGTTCGACTCCTGCTCCGAGCGACGAAAACAATGTTCACGACCCCACCTCTTTCGAGTCACTGACAATGCTCACAGAGTATTTCAGTCTAGAGAAAGCTTCTCAAACAAAGACGTTCGGATTCGGCATAAAACTCTAGGTCCCCTCCACTCGGAGAACAATAGCAGTCGTTGCTGAGAAGCCAGGCCCAATCCCCCTACGGGCTGTAGCGCCACCCACATTATTGTAATATAAATAGGCATGTGATCCTTCCAACTGTACCGTGGTAATACACGCACCAAGGATCAGGGCATCAGGGATTCGCTTTGGTGACAGCAGACAGTTTTGGAAGCCTTGAATTCCACTCTGTTCTTCTGCAGTTCTTACTGCAGTTAATACTGTTCGAACGCCAAGTTCGAAATTCACTGCTCTTGGCACTTGTGGATATAAGACTTGAACACAACCAAAACAGCTGATAACAATTAAACGGTGCGAGAAGTAAGTCCATAGCAGCAGGGATTCATTACCACCATAGGCACGCTTTTTTGACAAAAGAGCTTGATGCCAAATGCTGTCAAATGCCTCAGAAATTTCGAGCGCAACTGTCTTGCAAAGATTGGCTCCACTTTTCGGTGAGGTGAGCTCTCTAATAGGCAGACGATCAAACAGCGTTCCCATAACCTTAGAAAAAAGGGAGATAAGTGCTATGGGTCAATACGAGGTGGGTGATGAAGATTCGCATGTTTTTAGGGACGGACTGGACGAATGCTGTTGTCTATTTTCTCCGAAAGAGATCTGAAGAGTAGGATAGATGAAGCATTGGGGGAATACCATCCGGGCCACTGAATTACGAAAAACCAACGCTCTCGAGACCGGCTGCAAACTGCGCCAAAAGCAGACCGAATTTGTCTAAGCAGCTGGGAGCTGGAATGTGATTGCAAATGAGCGCGGGAATTGAAGACGGGGCGGAATTCTTCATGTTTTTTTCACAAATGCCGAGAGGTTGTTGTTGCCAGAGTCAATTCTGGCTCGTTTGAACTTATTCGGGTTTTCCTCCAAAGGGTTGGCTTTGTGTACCCGGAAATAGCCCTCAACCTGGTAGCGCTCAACCTTTACCACTCTTTACTTACTTACTTACTTAAGGTGGCGCTACAGTCCGGGGTGGACCTGGGCCTCAACCAACAAGCGCCTCCAGCCAGCTCGATCTTTAGCTAGCTGTCTCCAGTTTCGCACGCATAGTTGGTTGAGGTCCCTTTCCACTTGCGTGCGCCACCTGAGTCGCGGTCTTCCTCTACTGCGCCGTCCCTCGGGGGTGGATTCGAAGACTTTTCGGGCCGGAGCATTGGCTTCCATCCGCTCTACATGACCTAGCCATCTCAATCGTTGGATCTTCACTCTTCTGGCTAAGTCGATGTCGCTGAACAGCCCGTATAGCTCGTCGTTGTATCTCCTCCTCCACTCACCATCTATGCAGACGGGACCGAAAATCGGTGGGTATCGATTTGTTGCTCCTGGGTTTTCTCCAAAATCTGCCGGAGTGTGAATATTTGGTCGATGGTGGATTTTCCTGGCCTAAAGCCACACTGGTATGGACTGACCAAGTTGTTGACGAATGGCTTTAGGCGTTCACACAGTACGGCAGATAAGATCTTATAGGCGATGTTAAGGAGACTTATCCCCCGATAGTTGACGCAGTCAAAGGGGTCTCCTTTCTTGTGGATCGGCCAAACAATGCTGAGGTTCCATTCATCGGGCATGTTTTCCTCCGAACATATTTTACAGATGAGTTGGTGCATGCTCCTTACCAAATCATCGCCTGCGGCTTTAAAAAAGCTCGGCGGGTAGGCCGTCAGCTCCAGCAGCCTTGTTGGATTTCAGTTTAGATATAGCAATCCTCACTTCATCCAGGTCGGGTGGACGGAATTGTTGATCCTCATCGTCCCTTTCATTGGGGTTGAATGGTTCGTTCTGCCTGACAGCGGAATTTGGTTCTTCGTCGCCGTTATACAGTCTGCAGAATTGGTTTCTCCATATCATCAGCATCGACTGTGACTCCACTACGATGTTCCCTTGATCATCCTTACAGGCTTCGGTTCGGAGTTTATAACCTTGACTGGTTGACTTTACCCTTTGGTAAAACTTCCTTACCTCATTCCTGCAGTAGTATCCCTCTATTCTGCCGATCGCGCGCTTCTCATGCTCCTTCTTTTTTCTCCTGAGAAGCCGGTGTTCGTCTCTCCTCTTCTGCTCGTAGAGCTCCCGAGCAGCTCTTGTCCTTCTTTGCAGTGCCGCTTTGTATGCTTCTTGCTTGGCTGCATTCGCCTGCCGACACTCATTGTCAAACCAGGGGTTTCGTTGTGGTGGCGGATTGAAACCCAGCACATCAGAGGCGGCATCTCTGATGGCTTTTTGGCAATGCTGCCACTGGTCTTCAATACTTGATGTTGGCGGCGTAGGATTTCTTAAGAGGTTGAGGGAGACACGATCGGAAAAGGATTTGGCAATCTCTTGCGATTGTAGCCGGCCGACGTTGAACTTCCTCACAGTATTTCTTTGTCTTGGCGGTGTTCGGGATATCCGCAACCTTACCTTGGCTACTACAAGGTGGTGGTCCGAGTCAATGTTGGCACCTCGGAACGTTCGGACATCTATAATACTGGAGGAGTGCCTTGCGTCGATCGCAATGTGATCAATCTGATTGATGGCTGATTGATCAGGAGATCGCCATGTCCCTTTGTGAATGTCGAGATGTGGGAATTTTGTACTGGCTACTACAACATTTCGCCCCGCAGCAAAGTCGATCAGCCTAAATCCGTTATCGGATGTGGTGTCGAGTAGGCTGTGCTTCCCGACCGTACTACCAAAGATGTTCTCCCTTCCTAGCTTTGCGTTAAAATCGCCAAGAACAATTTTAATGTCGTAGCTAGGCCATTGCTCATACGTTTTGTCCAGGAGCTCATAGAACCTGTCTTTGGTGTCGTCATCTTTCTCCTCTGTGGGGGCATGTGCGCATATAAGGCTTATGTTGGCAAATTTAGCCTGGATGCGAATTGTCGTGAGGCGCTCGTTCACTGACCTGAACGATAAGACTTCTTGCCTAAGTCTGCCTCTAACGACAAATCCACATCCAAATAGGCGCTGTTTTTGTTGCTTGTAGCAATCACCGTAATATATATCACAGTTTTTCATCCTTCTTTTGCCCGGCCCATCCCATCGCACTTCTTGGATGGCGGTTATGTCTGCTTTGCAGCAGTCTAGGGCTTCCGCTAATTGTTCGGCTCCACGTGGTCTATAAAGGGACCTTACATTCCACGTACAGATCCGAAGGTCGTTGTCCGTATATCGTTTGCAGGGTTCGTCATCAGTAAAGTCATCCGTTTCCGAGGCTTGTTGTTGCTTCGTAACTGTTGTTTTTTGTGTGGCCGGGCAGTTACCCCGACGGCACAACCCCCAACCTGGAGGGCCAGTTCCTTTTTTGTAACCCCTAGGACAAGAGGTCGCACTTATAAGTTTGGCAGGTTGAGCTCGGGTGAACTACAACCAGTACCCGATGGCTACCACTTGGAGGTAAAATAAGCACAATTGGTGTGTAGGAAAAGTTGCAACACTGGGCATCGCCAAGTTGACGCCATTCAGTGCCTACCCGATTCCCACAGCACCCAGCCACCCACTCTTTACTCTACTCTTTACTCTACGCAGATGCCCAGCATGCCCAGCAAAAGAATTATTGTGTTCATATCACCAGTAGTTATATGTGTGGGAGCCAATCGTGGTTCCGCAAAAATAAAATAACTAGACACCAAAATATTTTTTCCATAGCTCGAGTCCAAACATGGAGTGACTTAAAACTACGTTGACTTGAAACTAAAAACGTTTCTTCACACAGTTCCTAACAGTGCTTTTAGCAGGAGAGAATAGAAGAATAGCAAAGCATTGTTGTTGGGCTTACGTGCAGCGTACAAAACAACTGAGAGAAAAAGAGATAAGTACTCTCTCGGCAGCGTCTTCATGCGTCAACAGCGTGTTTGGCCTCATGGAATTACCGCTTGACAAAAATGGCTTGGCTTGTGCTGTCTGTTGGCTTCTGCTGTCAATATTGGTACAGCCTGCATTCTTATATCACATAGTTGCAAACACGTGATGAGGTTGTCTATGGCATCTGGTCTAGTACCGTTTCACAACACGTGACTTGGCTTGTTCTTTCTTTTGCAAAGATCGGTACAGACTGCATAGTTGTATGCATGTGACTCAGTGGCTTCCACGTCACTATCGAGGCACCATAGTGAACATTTAAAATGCGCTGTTGAGTGCGCTGCAGTTGACTTCCTCGTACAGCCATACCCGACAACGAGATGCTAGCTGATACGACACAGAGCTCGAACAAGAGGCGACAATATGTCAACACAATTTTGATCATATGGATGATAGGTATTCGTTGGGCTCATATACAAGCTGGACAAACCAAAACTGTGGATGTAGTCCGGAAGGGCACTGGCTCGGGCACATTTTTTTTTTTTTATAATTTGAGCGTGCTCAAGGGGTTATTAATACCCTTAATTGTCCGGGGTCAAGACACAGCACGGCCGAAGGTATAGAGGGAGAGAGAGAGAGGAGGTACCTGTGCACATTGGTCTTAAGCATCTGCGGGTTGTAATCTATGGGATATATTGAGCTGAGAAGGGCATTCCATATTCGTGTGGTGCGGCTAAAAAACGAGTCTCTAAACTTCACTGTGCGTCCGAAAGCAGGCTTAAGGGTAAACTGATGTGCATTCCTGGCGAGACGTGCATTGCGGGTGAATTCAAGGAGAGGAGGAATGCAGTTGGCTAGCTCACTTGAGCATCGTTTGTTAAAGTAACGATAAAACACGGACAAAGAAGACACGGTACGTCGATGTTTGAGCGAGTCTAATGAACCCGCGATATCGTTGTCTCCTATAAGTTTTATCGCTCGCTTTTGGATTCTATCTAGTAGGTGCAGGGTGGTCTTGGGGGCACCAGACCAGATGTGAGCGTTATACTCAAGCTTAGGACGAATATACGCCTTATAGATTAAAGCCAAATCAGAGGGGGTGAAGTATTTCTTGCATCGATTAAGGAAACCTAAACATTTCGCGGCATTTTTGGCGACCTCGAATATATGATCGTTCCAACTAAGTGTTGTGTTGATGCACATACCGAGGATGGAAAGTTTTCCGGTTTCGTCGATACAAGCGCCATTCATGGATAATGGCTGATTATCAGGGGTTCGCTTTAGAGACAGCAGACAGCATTGAGTTTTGGAATTTGATTGAATTCCACTCTGTTGTTCTTACCCCAGTTAATTATGCTGTCAAGATTGGAATTCAATGTGCTTGACATACGCTGCCGTTCTAATACTACGTCCGAAGGGCGGGGTTCTGAATCTTGGAACCGTGCAACGGTTGATCGCGATCTACAATTTAATTTGCGGCAAACATGAACATGTGAGGCTGTGAGTGGCTGCTGCTGTTCATCATTAGTTCCATCTATTGTACAGTCTTCGCGAATGACATGTCATCATGCTGATTGTCATCGGTAATAGGAAGCCGTTTTAGCGGTTAGCAAATATATGGCGGGCTAAGTAAGGCCCAATAAGTCGCGAAGCGCATTAGGCTCTGGTTAAAGGACCTAGCTCGCTGAGCTGACTTGTTTGAGAATTGGTTCATAGTGGCGGAACAAATCGTATTCGGATATGAACCACATGCACGTATAGTTCGCACATGTGGCACACAAAGGATCGGTCGAGGATAACCTTAAAAAGATTAGTTTCTCAAAACTTGCCATTCATTGGCATCCGACGAAAAAGCTCAACGACATCAAGCATTTATTAGACGGCGGCTTGGCAACAAAACTGTGTCGCGCTTCATACTGCCAATTTAAAGCGCTGCACAAGACCAACGCTGCATGTTGCATACCAAAACCCTTTCCTAACCAACAATATTGGGATTGACGTTAAGTAATTTCCTGACTGCATTACAATTTAATAGAATGCCTCTTCATCATTGACCATATCACGATTCCAGCACAAGCTGGAAGCTGCGGGTGCTGTCATCAGCGAATGAGTGTGGCAGACAGGAGATCATTTATAAAAATGGGAAAGAGTGTCGGAGACAGAACAGAGCCTTGGGGGACACCAGCATTTATTTTGTGGATGTCAGACTTGACCCGATCCAAAACAACTTGGATGAACGGTTCGAAAGGTAGTTTCTAATCCATAGAAGCAGAGGCTCAGCAACACCATAAGCACGCATTTTCGACAAAAGAGCTTGATGCCAAAGTCTGTCAAATGTCAGAAATATCAAGCGCGACTATCTTGCTTTCGACTGTATTGTGCAAAGATTGGCTCCACTTTTCGGTGAGAAATCACCAGTGGACCTGTTGCTGCGGAAACTGTACTGTCGGTCGTTAAGAAGCTTCCGTGATTCAAGATGTTTCATAAGCTGACGATTTATCAGCGTTTCCATGACTTTAGGAAGAAGGGACGTAAGTGCTATGGGTCGGTACGAGATGTGTGACGAAGATTCGCCCTTTTTAGGGACGGACTGGACAAATGCTGTTTTCCATCTACTCGGAAGGAGACCTGAAGAGTAGGATAGATGAAACAGCTTCCGGAGTGGTTTTGCCGGCGAAGAAGAACACCTCTTCAGAAGTATTGGGGGAATACCATCCGGGCCAGCGGATTTGTGCACGTCAAGATCTTTAAGTACTCTTGCAACTGTACGAGTGCGGAAGTGAAAGAATGTCCCATGGTAAAACGAACGCTCTCGAGTACAGGTGGGGACAAGTTACTATCTGGCAGTGTTGAGCTGGCTGCAAAATGCGCCGCAAGCAGATTGGCTTTGTCCAAAGAGCTGACAGCTGGGATGTCATTGTAAATGAGCATTGGAATTGAGGACGAGGCGGAATTCTTTATGTTTTTCACAAATGACCAAAAGTTTTTGCTACCCTTGGGACATTGTAGCACTTTTTGCCTCGACTTTTGTTCATGAAAGAATTTCACACGTCGGATTATTGCATTGCAGTCATTTCTGGCCCGTTTAAACTTATTCCGGTTTTCCTCAGTAGGGTTGGCTTTGTATAACCGGAAATTCAACTCTCTTATTCTGATAGCCTCTTTGCAGCTCGAGTCATGCCCTGCATTTGGTCTGGGTTTGATACACTTCACTCTATGCGGAGCGAAGAATCTCATGCCCAGCAGGAGAATGTTTGTGATCATATCAGCAGCGGCATCCACGTCACTACCGGGGAAGCATAGTGACCAGTTAAAATTCCTAAAGAAGTTGTTGAGCCCGCTCCAATTGGGTTTCTCGCATAGCCATACTGTTCTTTTCGGAATTTGTTCTCTGTTTGTGGCGAAAACGAGAAATTAGCTGATACGACACAGTGGTCTGACGAGCCTAGAGGCGACGATATGTCAACAGAATATTTATCAGGATGAGAGGTGAGAAACGGGTCCAGTGTGCTGGCGGAATTATCTGCAATGTCAGGTATTCGTGTGGGCTCATTTACAAGCTGGGGCAGATTGTTTACCTCGGCAAAGATTTCAACGTACCTTCCTTCGGGTGTTGTCTGGCCCGAATGTCGAAGCCAATTAGAATTGTGTACATTGAAATCGCCCGCAATGGCAATTTGAGTGTGAGGATACAGGGAAACAATTCTTGAGATGGAATCGGATAGTGCATCAAATTCGTTAAAAGTTGAATTGCTATCCAAGTTTGGATTTCCATAAATAAAGCAGTAGTGGATTAAATGCCACAGAAAATTGAATTCCGGATTGGAACAGAGGCCGTATTGTGGTTGAAGTTGGTAAGCTACATCACTACGCACGTAGATGACGAGGCCGCGGTGTAAAAAGAAAAGCGGCACTAAGCTATATCCAGGCAGGTTCAAATCCGATAAGTCGGTATTTTCACCTACCTGTGTTTCACTTAGCGCCAAGACGGCTGGTTTGTAATAGGATAGGTGGACGTACACCGCAAGGAGATTCGCTCTGAGACCGCGAACATTGCTCACATCAACTCTGAAATTTCCCATAGATTACAAAGCGTTGCCTTGATCTTTGAGAAAGAAAATGGGAAGTTTCCGAATGGAGCGGTGTTTAGGTGGGTTTCCTCTGGGGCCTGATATCCTGGGATAGAAATCAATTTTCGCTGTCTGCTGCCCAGGATTCAGGTAACAACCCAGCTGTGGGTTGCATGTGTATCACATCATTACGAATCATAATCCAATCCTTTTCATATTTTTTTATTAATGCTTACATAATTTAACTCAAGACTTTCTTGATGCTACCATAAGTTACGCATTGCACACCTGTTCTGTAATGTTTTATAAACAACTTTGTTACTTAACCCTTATGTGCTCGGATGTCTATATTTGTGGCATTTTTGCGAAGCAAGTTGAATGAAAAAATATTTTTGCATAACAACGGCGTCTTTGGTTCTCAGTAGCTTCCTTCCTAAAAACAATTATAAAGCATTTAATTTAATTAAAACATAAAGAAAATTATTTCCAGGACTCTTGCACTACACTTTTCAAATCAATCATACCGCGGCTGGATGACTGCAAAGGTAGTCACCATACAAAATGTATGAAAAGTGAAATAACTTTTTTTTTTCAAATCAAGCTTTCCACATTACAGTTGTTTTGTCGCAAGGACAATTAGCAAAAAAATGTTCAGCTCAAGGATAAGCTTGCCGGAGACGGAACAACAAAGGGTTGAAGTAAAACCGTGAAGTAAAAACCTTCGAGAGCGCGCTGAGAAACGGACAACCGAGAGAAACGCAACTAGCAAGAAATACAAAAAAAAACTTTTTTTCTACGAATTAGATTTATTGACGATGTTGATTGCTTTAGTTCTACACTGGGAATGCATGCATCATCAGGGTCATTGCCTTCAGGAAATCTCTGGTCCGTTTATTTCCTTGGTCTATTGCTAGTCCAGTTGCATAGATTTTGCACATTTCGCCATCCTGCACCTCCCGGTTCCCTTGAAGTAGCCGGACCATCACTGCATACGGGCACACCAAAATTCCATTCATGTGTGACAAACATCGCACCGTGGGAGGAGCCAAAGGGCGGTCGCGAAGCAGCTAGAAATTCAGTGCATACATACACACATCAAGTCTTCAGCACATGTGTGCATATCGCGAAAACATCGCATCGTGGGAGTAGCCAAAATGTGGTCGTTGACCCCTTGTCGCTCACGATGTAGATCATTTCCTTTCTCCCTTTTCTGGTCTCCCAAATTTGATGAAATGCCGTCGGTCGTCAGCTGATTGGGGTCTGTTGATTTTCCGTCGGCGTTTTTGTGATGCATTTCGTGATGTGCAATTTCCTCAGATGAATGCATGTTGCGTGCAACAACAGTTAGTCGACACCAGGAGTTATATGTGTGGGAGCCAATCGTGGTTCCGCAAAAGAAAACAATTAAGCACCAAAAATATTTTTCCAATAGCTCTTTATTAGCTTGAGTCCAAACATGGAGTGACTTAAAACCACGTTAACATAAAACTAAAACCATTTCTTCACACAGTTCCCAACAGTACTTTTAGCAAGAGAGAAAAGAAGAATAGCAAAGCATTGTGGGTGGGCTTACATGCAGCGTACAAAGCAACAGAGAGGAAAAGAGATAAGTACTCTTTCGGCAGCGTCTTCATGCATCAACAGCGTGCTTGGCCTCATGGAATCACCGCTTGACAAAAATGGCTTGGCTTGTGCTGTCTGTTGGCTTCTGCTGTCAATATTGGTACAGCCTGCATTCTTATAAACACGTGACGTGGTTGTCTATGGCATCTGGTCTAGTACCGTTTCACAACACGTGACTTGGCTTGTTCTTTCTGTTGCAAAGATCGGTACAGACTGCACAGTTGTATGCATGTGACTCAGTGTTTTTGCTGTATGGATGTTACGTGTGCGTGTGCATAGCTGTGTATGCATGTAGTTCAACGTAGAATTTTACCGCAATAAGAAATTATACAGTTTGCAGTTTTTTGCGTAGCATACAAGGTGAAAGTAATAAGTTCACAAGATATTCTTCTTCTTTTTCTTTGATTGGCGCTACAGTCCGGGGTGGACCTGGGCCTCAACCAACATGCCCCTCCAGCCAGCAGGATCTTTCGCCAGCTACCTCCAGTTGCACACACCAAGTTGGTTGAGGTTCTTTTCCACTTGTGTGCGCCATCTAGTGCGTGGACGTCCTCTGTTGCGCTGTCCCAATGGCTCGGTGTCGAAGACTCTTCGGGCCGGAGCTGTAGTGTCCATCCGCTCTACATGACCTAGCCATCTTAAGCGTTGAATCCGAAGACGCTTAACTATATGCTGGTGCATGCCGCTGTACAACCCGTATAGTTCGTTGTTGAACCTTCTCCTCCAAACGCCATCAACGCAAACAGGACCAAGGATCGTGCGTAGAACTTTTCTCTCAAAGAGACCAAGGACTTCTTCATCCGCTTTCGAGATTGTCCATGCCTCCGCGCCGTATAGCAGGACTGGGATGATCAGGGTCTTATACAGAGTCAACTTGGTTCTTCGAGAGAGGGCTCTATTACTCAATTGCCTCGTGAGCCCGAAGAAACAGCGGTTGGCTGGGTCTCGGTACAGATGTTATTTGTACAGCTTACTCCCGAGCCGAGGTAAGTGAAGTCCTTGACCACCTCGAAGTTATAGCTGCCCATTGTGACGCTCTGTCCAAGACGTCGATGTTGTATGTCCTTTTTTGAGGACAGCATATACTTCGTTTTGCCCTCATTCACCGCCAGACCCATTTTAGCCGCTTCCGTCTCAATGTTAGCAGACGCCTCACTGACGGCTCGCTGAGTTCTGCCAATCACGTCAATGTCATCGGCGTATGCTACCAATTGCACGGACTTTTGGAAGATCGTGCCTCTAGTGTTGGCGTGTGGCTTTCGCACGATCTTCTCCAGGACGATGTTAAAGAAATCACATGACAGCGCGTCGCCTTGTCTAAAACCTTTTTTGACATTGAAGGTCTCGGTGAGTTCGTTACCGACCTTGATGGAGCAGCGAGAGTTCTCCATCGTCATCCTGCACAGCCTGACGAGTTTGGCAGGAATGTCAAAACTAGACATGGCGCTGTATAGCTCGTCTCTATGCACGCTGTCATATGCGGCCTTGAAATCGACGAACAGATGGTGAGTGTCGATTTGCATTTCTTGGGTCTTTTCCAGGATCTGCCGTAGTGTGAAGATTTGGTCAGTTGTGGACTTTCCTGGCCTGAAGCCACACATATGGACCTATCAGATTATTAATGAACGGCTTCAGGCGGGTACACAAAACGGCAGAGAAGATCGTATACGCGATGTTAAGGAGGCTGATCCCTCGATGGTTGGCGCAGTTGAAGGGGTCTCCTTTCTTGTGGATCGGGCAAACGATACTGAGATTCCACTCGTCGGGCATGCTTTCCTCAGACCATATCTTGCAGATGAGCTGGTCCATGCGCCCAACCAGGTCATCTCCAGCTGCCTTAAATATTTCAGCGGGCAGACCGTCCGCTCCAGCAGCTTTGTTAGACTTCAGTCTTGATATTGCTATCTTGTCCTCCTCTAAGTCTGGGGGACGGAATTCGTGTTCATCATCGTCCAGATTGAGCGGAACATTCTGCCTGACAGCGGAATTTGTGACGTCATCGCCGTTTAACAGTCTGCAGAGATGATCTTTCCAAATTCTCAGCATCGACTGCGATTCTACTACTAGTTGTCCATTTTCGTCCCCGCAGGCTTCGGTCCGAGGTATGTATCTTCCCGATACTTGTTTCACCTTTTGGTAAAACTTTCGGAGCTCCTTCCTGTCGTAGCACCTCTCCATCTCCACGACCGCGCACTTCTCTTGCTCTTTCTTTTTCTTTCTGAGAAGCCGGTGCTCTTAACTTCTCTTCTGTTCATAGAGCTCACGAACAGCTCTCGTTGTTCGATGCAGCGTTGCCTTGTAGGCCTCCTGTTTGGCTGCATGTACCTGCCTGCACTCGTCGTCAAACCATGAGTTCCTTCTAGGTGGTGTCGTAAAACCCAGCACATCAGTGGCAGCTTCTTTGATGGCTTCGATTGATACACACAGCAGAACATGCAAAACGGTGTGCGCAGGACGCTGGTAGCCCTAATAGGGCCGCTGTGGCAGTTCGAAGATGAGCGTTGAAATCCATCAGAAATGCCTTACTAACCACTGCTTGGATTTTGGGGTCGAAATCTCAATGTTGCCGGATGCGCCCAAACTCTCAAGATCGATTAATACACACACCAGAACATGCAGCATCATGTGCGCAGGTCGCTGGTAGCCCTTATAGAGCCGCTGTGGCAGTTGGAAGATGAGCGTTGAAATCCATCAGAAATGCCTTACTAACCACTGCTTGGATTTTTTGGTCGAAATCTCAATGTTGCCGGATGCGCCCCAAACTCTCAGGATCGATTAATACACACACCAGAACATGCAAAACGGTGTGCGCAGGTCGCTGGTAGCCCTAATAGGGCCGCTGTGGCAGTTGGAAGATGAGCGCTGAAATCCATCAGAAATGCCTTACTAACCACTGCTTGGATTTTGGGGTCGAAATCTCAAAGTTGCCGGATGCGCCCCAAACTCTCAGGATCGACTAATACACACACCAGAACATGCAAAACGGTGTGCGCAGGTCGCTGGTAGCCCTAAAGGGGCCGCTGTTACAGTTCGAAGATGAGCGTTGAAATCCATCAGAAATGCCTTACTAACCCCTGCTTGGATTTTGGGGTCGAAATCTCAATGTTGCCGGATGCGCCCCAAACTCTCAGGATCGATTAATACACACACCAGAACATGCAAAACGGTGTGCGCAGGTCGCTGGTAGCCCTAATAGGGCCGCTGTGGCAGTTGGAAGATGAGCGCTGAAATCCATCAGAAATGCCTTACTAACCACTGCTTGGATTTTGGGGTCGAAATCTCAAAGTTGCCGGATGCGCCCCAAACTCTCAGGATCGACTAATACACACACCAGAACATGCAAAACGGTGTGCGCAGGTCGCTGGTAGCCCTAATGGGGCCGCTGTGGCAGTTGGAAGATGAGCGTTGAAATCCATCAGAAATGCCTTACTAACCCCTGCTTGGATTTTGGGGTCGAAATCTCAATGTTGCCGGATGCGCCCCAAACTCTCAGGATCGACTAATACACACACCAGAACATGCAAAACGGTGTGCGCAGGTCGCTGGTAGCCCTAATAGGGCCGCTGACACAGTTCGAAGATGAGCGTTGAAATCCATCAGAAATGCCTTACTAACCACTGCTTGGATTTTGGGGTCGAAATCTCAATGTTGCCGGATGCGCCCCAAACTCTCAGGATCGATTAATACACACACCAGAACATGCAAACCGGTGTGCGCAGGTCGCTGGTAGCCCTAATAGGGCCGCTGTGGCAGTTCGAAGATGAGCGTTGAAATCCACCAGAAATGCCTTACTAACCACTCCTTGGATTTTGGGGTCGAAATCTCAATGTTGCCGGATGCGCCCCAAACTCTCAGGATCGATTAATACACACACCAGAACATGCAAAACGGTGTGCGCAGGTCGCTGGTAGCCCTAATGGGGCCGCTGTGGCAGTTCGAAGATGAGCGTTGAAATCCATCAGAAATGCCTTACTAACCACTGCTTGGATTTTGGGGTCGAAATCTCAATGTTGCCGGATGCGCCCCAAACTCTCAGGATCGATTGATACACACACCAGAACATGCAAAACGGTGTGCGCAGGTTGCTGGTAGCCCTAATGGGGCCGCTGTGGCAGTTCGAAGATGAGCGTTGAAATCCATCAGAAATGCCTTACTAACCACTGCTTGGATTTTGGGGTCGAAATCTCAATGTTGCCGGATGCGCCCCAAACTCTCAGGATCGATTGATACACACACCAGAACATGCAAAACGGTGTGCGCAGGTCGCTGGTAGCCCTAATAGGGCCGCTGACACAGTTCGAAGATGAGCGTTGAAATCCATCAGAAATGCCTTACTAACCACTGCTTGGATTTTGGGGTCGAAATCTCAATGTTGCCGGATGCGCCCCAAACTCTCAGGATCGATTGGTACACACACCAGAACATGCAAAACGGTGTGCGCAGGTCGCTGGAAGCCCTAATGGGGCCGCTGTGGCAGTTCGAAGATGAGCGTTGAAATCCATCAGAAATGCCTTACTAACCACTGCTTGGATTTTGGGGTCGAAATCTCAATGTTGCCGGATGCGCCCCAAACTCTCAGGATCGATTAATACACACACCAGAACATGCAAAACGGTGTGCGCAGGTCGCTGGTAGCCCTAATGGGGCCGCTGTGGCAGTTCGAAGATGAGCGTTGAAATCCATCAAAAATGCCTTACTAACCACTGCTTGGATTTTGGGGTCGAAATCTCAATGTTGCCGGATGCGCCCCAAACTCTCAGGATCGATTGATACACACACCAGAACATGCAAAACGGTGTGCGCAGGTCGCTGGTAGCCCTAATAGGGCCGCTGACACAGTTCGAAGATGAGCGTTGAAATCCATCAGAAATGCCTTACTAACCACTGCTTGGATTTTGGGGTCGAAATCTCAATGTTGCCGGATGCGCCCCAAACTCTCAGGATCGATTGATACACACACCAGAACATGCAAAACGGTGTGCGCAGGTTGCTGGTAGCCCTAATGGGGCCGCTGTGGCAGTTGGAAGATGAGCGTTGAAATCCATCAGAAATGCCTTACTAACCACTGCTTGGATTTTGGGGTCGAAATCTCAATGTTGCCGGATGCGCCCCAAACTCTCAGGATCGATTAATACACACACCAGAACATGCAAAACGGTGTGCGCAGGTCGCTGGTAGCCCTAATGGGGCCGCTGTGGCAGTTCGAAGATGAGCGTTGAAATCCATCAGAAATGCCTTACTAACCACTGCTTGGATTTTGGGGTCGAAATCTCAATGTTGCCGGATGCGCCCCAAACTCTCAGGATCGATGAATGCACACACCAGAACATGCAAAACGGTGTGCGCAGGTCGCTGGTAGCCCTTATAGGGCCGCTGTGGCAGTTGGAAGATGAGCGTTGAAATCCATCAGAAATGCCTTACTAACCACTGCTTGGATTTTGGGGTCGAAATCTCAATGTTGCCGGATGCGCCCCAAACTCTCAGGATCGATTAATACACACACCAGAACATGCAAAACGGTGTGCGCAGGTCGCTGGTAGCCCTAATAGGGCCGCTGTGGCAGTTGGAAGATGAGCGCTGAAATCCATCAGAAATGCCTTACTAACCACTGCTTGGATTTTGGTGTCAAAATCTCAAAGTTGCCGGATGCACTCCAAACTCTCGGGATCGACTAAGACACACCCCAGGACATGCGGAAACATGTGCGCAAGTCGCTGGTAGCCCCAGTAGGGCCGCTGTGGCAGTTGGAAGATGAGCGCTGAAATCCATCAGAAATGCCTTACTAACCACTGCTTGGATTTTGGTGTCAAAATCTCAAAGTTGCTGGATGCGCCCCAAACTCTCAGGATCGACTAATACAAACACCAGAACATGCAAAACGGTGTGCGCAGGTCGCTGGTAGCCCTAATAGGGCCGCTGTGGCAGTTGGAAGATGAGCGTTGAAATCCATCAGAAATGCCTTACTAACCACTGCTTGGATTTTGGGGTCGAAATCTCAATGTTGCCGGATGCGCCCCAAACTCTCAGGATCGATTGGTACACACACCAGAACATGCAAAACGGTGTGCGCAGGTCGCTGGTAGCCCTAATGGGGCCGCTGTTACAGTTCGAAGATGAGCGTTGAAATCCATCAGAAATGCCTTACTAACCACTGCTTGGATTTTGGGGTCGAAATCTCAATGTTGCCGGATGCGCCCCAAACTCTCAGGATCGATTAATACACACACCAGAACATGCAAAACGGTGTGCGCAGGTCGCTGGTAGCCCTAATAGGGCCGCTGTGGCAGTAGGAAGATGAGCGTTGAAATCCATCAGAAATGCCTTACTAACCACTGCTTGGATTTTGGGGTCGAAATCTCAATGTTGCCGGATGCGCCCCAAACTCTCAGGATCGATTGGTACACACACCAGAACATGCAAAACGGTGTGCGCAGGTCGCTGGTAGCCCTAAAGGGGCCGCTGTGGCAGTTGGAAGATGAGCGTTGAAATCCATCAGAAATGCCTTACTAACCACTGCTTGGATTTTGGGGTCGAAATCTCAATGTTGCCGGATGCGCCCCAAACTCTCAGGATCGATTAATACACACACCAGAACATGCAAAACGGTGTGCGCAGGTCGCTGGTAGCCATAACAGGGCCGCTGTGGCAGTTCGAAGATGAGCGTTGAAATCCATCAGAAATGCCTTACTAACCACTGCTTGGATTTTGGGGTCGAAATCTCAATGTTGCCGGATGCGCCCCAAACTCTCAGGATCGATTAATACACACACCAGAACATGCAAAACGGTGTGCGCAGGTCGCTGGTAGCCCTAATAGGGCCGCTGTGGCAGTTCGAAGATGAGCGTTGAAATCCATCAGAAATGCCTTACTAACCACTGCTTGGATTTTGGGGTCGAAATCTCAAAGTTGCCGGATGCGCCCCAAACTCTCAGGATCGACTAATACACACACCAGAACATGCAAAACGGTGTGCGCAGGTCGCTGGTAGCCCTAATAGGGCCGCTGTGGCAGTTGGAAGATGAGCGCTGAAATCCATCAGAAATGCCTTACTAACCACTGCTTGGATTTTGGGGTCGAAATCTCAATGTTGCCGGATGCGCCCCAAACTCTCAGGATCGATTGATACACACACCAGAACATGCAGCATCATGTGCGCAGGTCGCTGGTAGCCCTAATAGGGCCGCTGTGGCAGTTCGAAGATGAGCGTTGAAATCCATCAGAAATGCCTTACTAACCACTGCTTGGATTTTGGGGTCGAAATCTCAATGTTGCCGGATGCGCCCCAAACTCTCAGGATCGACTAATACACACACCAGAACATGCAAAACGGTGTGCGCAGGTCGCTGGTAGCCCTAATGGGGCCGCTGTGGCAGTTGGAAGATGAGCGTTGAAATCCATCAGAAATGCCTTACTAACCACTGCTTGGATTTTGGGGTCGAAGTCTCAATGTTGCCGGCTGCGCCCCAAACTCTCAGGATCGGTTGATACACACACCAGAACATGCAAAACGGTGTGCGCAGGTCGCTGGTAGCCCTAATGGGGCCGCTGTGGCAGTTCGAAGATGAGCGTTGAAATCCATCAGAAATGCCTTACTAACCACTGCTTGGATTTTGGGGTCGAAATCTCAATGTTGCCGGATGCGCCCCAAACTCTCAGGATCGGTTAATACACACACCAGAACATGCAAAACGGTGTGCGCAGGTCGCTGGTAGCCCTATTAGGGCCGCTGTGGCAGTTGGAAGATGAGCGTTGAAATCCATCAGAAATGCCTTACTAACCACTGCTTGGATTTTGGGGTCGAAATCTCAATGTTGCCGGATGCGCCCCAAACTCTCAGGATCGATTAATACACACACCAGAACATGCAAAACGGTGTGCGCAGGTCGCAGGTAGCCCTTATAGGGCCGCTGTGGCAGTTTGAAGATGAGCGTTGAAATCCATCAGAAATGCCTTACTAACCACTGCTTGGATTTTGGGGTCGAAATCTCAATGTTGCCGGATGCGCCCCAAACTCTCAGGATCGATTAATACACACACCAGAACATGCAAAACGGTGTGCGCAGGTCGCTGGTAGCCCTATTAGGGCCGCTGTGGCAGTTCGAAGATGAGCGTTGAAATCCATCAGAAATGCCTTACTAACCACTGCTTGGATTTTGGGGTCGAAATCTCAATGTTGCCGGATGCGCCCCAAACTCTCAGGATCGATTGATACACACACCAGAACATGCAAAACGGTGTGCGCAGGTCGCTGGTAGCCCTAATAGGGCCGCTGTGGCAGTTGGAAGATGAGCGTTGAAATCCATCAGAAATGCCTTACTAACCACTGCTTGGATTTTGGGGTCGAAATCTCAATGTTGCCGGATGCGCCCCAAACTCTCAGGATCGATTAATACACACACCAGAACATGCCAGTCGTTCACAGAACTCCATTCAGTACAGACGTGTTTCGGCTTCCCTATAAAGTGCGGAACATCATCAATAAGTGTGCAAAGTGCCGACATTTCTTATAAGAACCAGTGGTCTACCGGTAGAGTAATCGACCGTGGACTCTAGGTGCCGGGTTCAATTCCCGAAAAATTCTTAGAACTTTTTTTTCTCCACACGATAAAAATAAATTAGACACTAAGAGTGAGTTAGTGAAATCTACGTGATGGAAGAAATTGAGCGGTCCGCGCTCTCTAAAGCGGACAACAACAACAAGGAGGAGCCCGGAATATCAGGCCACCAGCCTGAAACAAGGCAGAAGAGAAGGAGAAGGCTACAACAACAGCCAACTATAGTTAAGCGCCGTTCCACTGCATCAGGCGATATTACAGCTGGGGAAGAACTAGCACCAACAACAACAGCAGCTGAACATGCTACAACAAAAGAAGCATCAGCAAACGCAAGTCCGAATGGACAACAACAACAACAACAAGCTGTACAAAAATGCAAGGCCCTCGACGACGTTCTGTATGAGTCGGCAGAGGGCGAAGGTAGATTTTCCTTCGGAAGCAGAGGGAATGCATACAGTGCTCTGTCATCCGAGTCGGATGACGAAGAGGAGGACGACAGAGAGGAGCTGGCAAAAGTCCAGAGACAGAGAGAAGAATTGGATGCCGTCATCAAAGCCATCCAACGAAAATTAAGAGCCCGGAGAGCGGCCAAAGAGGCTGCGGAAAAACAAATTGAACAACAACAAAAGAAGCCGAAGCAGCAGCAACAGCAACAAAAAGAACAGACCCTTCACCAGCCAAAGGGACAACGTTTGGTAACTACCATGCAACAACAACAACCTATGCAGCAGCAACAGAGAAAACACAAGCAGAACCAATCGCAGCAGCAGCAGAAACAGAAGCAGCCACCACAGGAGAAACAACAACAGCAAACAGCAGCAGCCAAATCAGAGAGATGCCCTCCAATTAATGTCTTCGGAATGGAGACGAAGGATGTTGACGCCATATGTAAGTTGGTCACTAAGCATTCTTTTTATATTAAGTATAAGGGACCCTTAAGGGTGTCAGTCCACTGCTTATCAGTGGTTGATTACAATGCCATTAAAGAAAAGCTATCGGCGGCGGAGGCTGAGTTTTTCTCATACACCCCAAAAGGGGAAAGATTGCAGACCATGCTCCTTAAGGGCGTGGATCCCGCTACTGATCCCGAGGACATCCTCGCTGAGCTGCGCCAGGCGCAGAGCGACGATGTCACGTTCGTTGGGGTCAAGCCCTTCAACACTGCGGTAACGAGAAGGGAGAACAGGAAACTTCCGTTCTTCCTTGTCCAGGTCACCCCAGACAGCAAAAAAGAGAGCCTAAAACGTATTAATCGTATAGGCTCAGTTTCTGTCAAATGGGAAACATTAATAAAGACGAAGCACATACTTCAATGTGCTCGTTGCCAGAGGTTTGGGCATGCCGCGGCGAATTGCAACATGCAATCTCGCTGCGTCAAATGCGCAAAAACCCACATTCAAGGGGAATGTCCCTTAGGGACAGAAAAAGTCGAAGATAGGAGCCAGCTAATGTGCGTAATCTGCAAGACCAATGGGCACCCTGCAAACTATCGGGGATGCCCGAAAGTCCAAGAAATCAGGAAGATCATAGAGGCCAAAAGGAACACAAAAAAGGTAGAAGCGCCACGTGCTCCAGCTACCGCTGTTACACCGGAAGTCTCCTTCGCCCAAATGGCATCTGGAAGGCGGCCGGTACAACAGACAGTGCAGAGGGTAGCCCAGGTCCCAGTGGCCAGGCAACCTGAAGCTGAGTTGGATTTGAAGACGGTGCTGCTCTCTATACAGGGGCAGATAGCTCAACTCCAAAAGCAGTTCCAGGAGCAAGCAGCCCGGGTAGACCTCATCTACTCGACGTTGTTTGCCGCGCCTAACGCCACAACATCCTAATGGCTGCGCACGCAGCCAGTAACCTTAAGATCCTAGCAGTGAATGTGAATTCACTGATTAGGACTGAACGGAAATTAACGCTCGGTAACCTTCTCCAAACCCACAATCCAGACGTGCTGATGGCCAGCGAAACTAAGCTGAACCAGACGCGCAAACTCTGGTACAAGAATTACCACGTAATTCGAAGAGACCGGCCTCAATCCTTGCAAGGGGGAGGGGTTGTTCTCTTAATTAAAAAAGGCCTATGTCATAAAGTCGTGTATAGTAGTGAAGTGCGAAGATTTCAATTGCTGGAAACGTGTATTGCACGCATTCCTCTTCAGGGTGGAAAGCGGTTATTTGTGATCGCGATCTATGCAGCTGACAATCCTGACCTCAATCGCAATTTTATTTCAGAGCTCGATATTCTTTTCACTAGCCTTCGACTGAGCTCGGAGGATAACTATTATATTATTGCAGGAGATTTGAACTCCAAACATAGAGAATGGGGCAATAGAGTGCATAACCCTAGGGGGACCCCACTATATAACTGGTTGGCGGAGCACAATATTGAGTTCAAGCTCGATTTGCTTGCAACCGAAAGCCCATCGTTTCCCAGAAGCGGATCTTACCTGGATCTATTGCTGATTGACAAACGACTGACGATACTTAACGTACAAAGACGCACGCGGAACTGTTTAACTGCTGTTGAGTACGAGAGTGATCACTGCGGACTCTTCGCGGCTATTCAGCTCCCGAACGAGGTGGAAGAATTGGACGAGTATGTCCAGAGGAACCTTTATAATTACAATAAAGCCCGCTGGCCACGCTTCACCAGGACTTTAGCCACAGAACTACGTTCGAGTGAGAGCAACCCTCCAACAAACAGAAACCTGACGAACGAAGAGGTTGACAGGTACCTCATACAAATGGACGACGTAATCAAACGAACTATGGACAAAACTATCCCAAAGGTAGTACAAACTGATGATAGCGATGTTTATCGAAATGCTACCATCGATGCACTTCACGTGCACGAAAGTAGGCTGCTGTCAAGACTCAAACTCTTGCACAGGCGGTTTACAGATCCACAAAATCCGGAAGTCAGGGCACTGAAGTCGGAGATCAAGACCCTCCAACAGCTAATCCGAATTAATTATAGCCTGGCTATAAGCTTGCACTGGGGCAATAAAATCCGGGCTGTAAGATCTAACAACCCGGGTATGTTCCCGCAAGTAAATAAAATATTTCGGAGAAAAGATCAAAACGACATTCAGTGCGTTAGACTTCCTAGGACGACAAATAACGAACAGTTACTGACTTCAGTCGGCATAGATACAGATGGGGCAGTGCTAGACAATGACTTTTTCGTGGTTGAAGACCCTCAGGATAAGGTGAAAGCAATCGGTGCTGTCTTCCAGGGAGTGTATACGGTCAACGAGGTTCGTAGGCCGAATCACGAACTGGAGAACGAAGCTCTGCTGAACCACAGTAATCTTCGTAACGAGATAAGTCAATGGCGATCTGAGAACCCAGGTTTCTCCAGGTTCAATGACGATTACATGGCAAACAGTGCCGTCGCCAATGATGTAAATAACATCTTGATTTCCCAAGAAGATCTCCAGGGTATCTTTAACTCGCTAAAGAAGAAAAAGTCGGTGGGAATCGATGGTATACCGAACATTGTGCTTCGCCATCTTCCCCCTGAAGCTGTGCAGATCTACACAACATTGTTTAACAATGCGCTGAGTAATGCTTATTACCCGAAACATTGGAAAACAGCTGTGGTGCAACCAATCCCTAAACGGGACAAAGATAGATCAATTCCGACAAATCTTCGGTCGATCAGTCTTCTTCCTTGCATAAGCAAGGTTTTTGAAAAGATAGTCATTCGAGTTCTGAAACAATGGGTTGAGGAAAATAATATCATACCGGACAACCAGTTCGGATTCAGGGCGGGGCATGAAACCATACATGCCGCGTCCAAACTGGTGTCCGACATCCAATGGAACAAAGACAAGAAACAATGCACGGGTGCATGCCTGATTGACCTGGAGAAAGCGTTCGACACCGTTTGGTTAGAGGGCCTCTTCCTCAAGCTGGTCAGGCTCGGCATAAGTAAACCATTGCTATACATGATCTTTGACATGATAACAGATAGAAAGTTCGTCGTGAAAAGTGGCGATGTAACTTCTGCCACGGTCTTTGACATCAAAAACAGTTGGTTCGCCGATCCTGTTTTCAATATTCACTGCTGATCTGATCTGGTTCAATGCCGCACTTAATTGCGTACGCCGACGATTTAGTGGCGTACAGATCAGGTCCGAAGGTTGAAGAAATAAATATCTTGTTGCAAGGTGACTTCGATCAAATTCAGCGATTTTGCGACGACTGGAAGTTGATTATCAACTTCAGGAAGTGTGAAACTATCCTTTTCAGAACCCCGTTGAACATGGCCACATGGGATACGCGCACAAACTGGCGTAAGTTCGGCATTGTTGACCCACAGGGACGCCCTTTAGATGTGAAAAGTGTAGTTAGGTATCTTGGCATTTGGTTGGATCAATATCTGTATTTTGACAAACATATAGATATTGCTCTGGCCAAAGCTAAAAAGGCCTTTGCTGTGGCAAGGAGGTTGTTTTACAGCAGCCAACTTGATACCAGGGTGAAGGTAATCTGCTACATGGCTCTCATCCGGCCAATTATGGCATACGGTTGCCCACTGTGGTTCAACGTGAGTCCTTCCCAGATGGAAAAGATGAGGTTGTTCGAGAGACAATGTCTTCGGACTTGTCTCCGTTTGTATCGTACTTCCGAATCTGAGTACAAGAAGTACTATCCCAATGAGGTCTTGTACAACGAGGCAAACCTCAACAGGATAGATAATTTTATTATTAAGCTGATCAGAAGGCACATTGCACGAGCTATGACTTCTTCCAACAGTCTGATCTTTGGGGCTTACTACCCCAACGTTATGTATCATGAGAGAGTGCGCCTTTCCGGCTTTATTCCTCCCGAGGCGTTCCTCTATCTCGACACAATTGGCCTAATACAGGATCCACACGGATGTCCTGTAATCTTCCACGTCGTACGCCGAACAGTGGTCAGGCGACTTCAATACGAACGGGATGTCGCTCGCAGTCGCGAGGATCTCCTCCGGTTCAGTAGAGCGATCTCTGCTCGAGACAGGAGAGAGTCTGCCAAAGAACGGCAATTTTATTGGTGGTTACACCAAAACCAGTCTCCGCCGCGGGTAGCTTCTCATATTGACGCGCGAGTTGACCATAGTGGCCAACTTACATAGGTTATAAGTTAGAGCGTAAGAAAAAAAAAAAAAAAAAAAAAAAAAATAAAAAAATTAAAGTACAAAAATCCACAAAAAAAAACAGGTGCACCACGGCGTATAAATTATATATGTTAGGCATATACATAACATATACGCCCTGGTGCACGCGTCCGTGTGTCACGGACATAGTTAAGATAGTACCTTAAGTTTTTAATGTTAGGTTAAGTTAGTTTAAGATAAAAAAAAAAAGAACAAAAAAGCCAAGTTTTTTAACAGTTTTCTTGGCATAAGATATTAAGTTATTAATAGAATCCAAAAGACGAAACAAAAAAAAAATGCTCAAGCCGAAAGGCATTACTAAATTTAGTTCTTATTAGCTTAGAGTACCCGTATAGGGTCAGTAGGTTAGATGTAAGAACGTTTGTCAAGTTAGTTAAGCTAGTTTTAAGCATTTTTGTCTAGCATGTAAGTAAATGAATTGAAAAATAAAATAAAAATGAATTAAAAAAAAAAAAAAAAAAAAAAAAAACTTAAGTAGAGCTCAAAATTCACAAAAAGTCAATATTTTGAAAACTCTTTAAGGTTTTGTTCACACGCGACAGTGAAATGATTCGCAAGAGTGCTAGTGCGGTAATGATATGCAATTAATTTAAATTACAAAAAAAAATCAATAAACTAAATCTTAGTATCAGCTGGAAGGACTTTCGACTCGATCGATACAAATTAGGATAGAAGTTGTTTCCGCATGTCCTGGGGTGTATCTTAATCGATCCCGAGAGTTTGGAGTGCATCCGGCAACTTTGAGATTTTGACACCAAAATCCAAGCAGTGGTTGGTAAGGCATTTCTGATGGATTTCAGCGCTCATCTTCCAACTGCCACAGCGGCCCTACTGGGGCTACCAGCGACTTGCGCACATGTTTCCGCATGTCCTGGGGTGTGTATTTACCGATCCTGAGAGTTTGGAGTGCATCCGGCAACTTTGAGATTTTGACACCAAAATCCAAGCAGTGGTTAGTAAGGCATTTCTGATGGATTTCAGCGCTCATCTTCCAACTGCCACAGCGGCCCTACTGGGGCTACCAGCGACTTGCGCACATGTTTCCGCATGTCCTGGGGTGTGTCTCAATCGATCCCGAGAGTTTGGAGTGCATCCGGCAACCTTGAGATTTTGACACCAAAATCCAAGCAGTGGTTGGTAAGGCATTTCTGATGGATTTCAGCGCTCATCTTCCAACTGCCACAGCGGCCCTAGTGGGGCTACCAGCGCCTTGCGCACATGTTTCCGCATGTCCTGGGGTGTGTATTTACCGATCCTGAGAGTTTGGAGTGCATCCGGCAACTTTGAGATTTTGACACCAAAATCCAAGCAGTGGTTAGTAAGGCATTTCTGATGGATTTCAGCGCTCATCTTCCAACTGCCACAGCGGCCCTAGTGGGGCTACCAGCGCCTTGCGCACATGTTTCCGCATGTCCTGGGGTGTGTCTTAATCGATCCTGAGAGTTTGGAGTGACACCAAAATCCAAGCAGTGGTTAGTAAGGCATTTCTGATGGATTTCAGCGCTCATCTTCCAACTGCCACAGCGGCCCTACTGGGGCTACCAGCGACTTGCGCACATGGTTCCGCATGTCCTGGGGTGTGTCTCAATCGATCCCGAGAGTTTGGAGTGCATCCGGCAACTTTGAGATTTTGACACCAAAATCCAAGCAGTGGTTAGTAAGGCATTTCTGATGGATTTCAGCGCTCATCTTCCAACTGCCACAGCGGCCCTACTGGGGCTACCAGCGACTTGCGCGCATGTTTCCGCATGTCCTGGGGTGTGTATTTACCGATCCTGAGAGTTTGGAGTGCATCCGGCAACTTTGAGATTTTGACACCAAAATACAAGCAGTGGTTAGTAAGGCATTTCTGATGGATTTCAGCGCTCATCTTCCAACTGCCACAGCGGCCCTACTGGGGCTACCAGCGACTTGCGCACATGTTTCCGCATGTCCTGGGGTGTGTATTTACCGATCCTGAGAGTTTGGAGTGCATCCGGCAACTTTGAGATTTTGACACCAAAATCCAAGCAGTAAGGCATTTCTGATGGATTTCAGCGCTCATCTTCCAACTGCCACAGCGGCCCTACTGGGGCTACCAGCGACTTGCGCACATGTTTCCGCATGTCCTGGGGTGTGTCTTAATCGATCCCGAGAGTTTGGAGTGCATCCGGCAACTTTGAGATTTTGACACCAAAATCCAAGCAGTGGTTAGTAAGGCATTTCTGATGGATTTCAGCGCTCATCTTCCGATTGCCACAGCGGCCCTACTGGGGCTACCAGCGACTTGCGCACATGTTTCCGCATGTCCCCCATGAGTGGGGCTGGAGACGTAGGACTGCATCGAAAATTTGAAGCGAATCGACGGTTAAATGCGAAAATGAGACGAACTCTGGCAGTCGGTACCCAACGAGATGGGCGAGCCGGGCTGACTTGGGACTACTGTCCGCAATTCAACTGTCCACTTATTATAGTGTGTGAATAAGTGCTTAGGGGTGAATTGCGATTTTAATATCCTGCTTCGATTGCAGTTTGTGCCCAAAGAGGGCGGGCTACCGACGCACCGACGCGTACGCGGACTGCTTCCGAAAACGAATGCGATAAGGAGTTCGGTTTCGATTCACGAATGCGATTTCGAATACGAAAGGGATCTTTTTCAAGCTCCTAATCCACCTACCTAGCCAAAATAACCTAACTCCAGCTAACCTGACTAACCTAGCTAACCTAGCTAACCTGACTAACCTAGCTAACCTAGCTAACCTAGCTAACCTAGCTAACCTAGCTAACCTGACTAACCTAGCTAACCTAGCTAACCTAGCTAACCTGACTAACCTAGCTAACCTAGCTAACCTGACTAACCTAGCTAACCTAGCTAACCTAGCTAACCTAGCTAACCTGACTAACCTAGCTAACCTAGCTAACCTGACTAACCTAGCTAACCTAGCTAACCTAGCTAACCTAGCTAACCTAGCTAACCTAGCTAACCTAACTGACCTAACTGACTTGTCTAGACTAGCTTATATGTGCAATCAAACGACTATCTATCCCAGATCCCTACCCATGCCCCTACCCGTCAACCGATGGGATCGCGAGAGTCTACGCCGCGTTTCGATGTCATCCCGTGAGACATTACGTGCATGCATCCGATTCGCGACTTGCGATTAGGCTGCGGAGCCTACTGCCTACTGCACGTGCACGAGGCTGAGCTCAGATCCACGAAACGTCCAGGAAGCTGATCTCTAAGGGGCCATGGCTGCGCGTACCTGAAAAGAAAGAGAAGAGCAGAGGCACCGCCTATCCCCGGGGACGTCTGGATCTGGAGACCTAATCTGCTTGGTGCACCGTCTGCTGAGTCTGATATGGACTCGGCACAGGCCTTGCTCCCCCTAAACGCCTCCTAAGTCCTAAATGGAATTGAAGAGAAGAAAAAAAATATTTAGTTCAGGAGGGGCCATCTGTTGGTTTCATGTGAGACCGTCGCGCCGGAAGCCGGCGTCGAATTCAAGGACTACGCCATGCGATAGGCGATGACGACGAGCAATGCGAGCCAGACGACCAAGAGGACGAAGGTGGGTGGACGGAAGCCGAGCCGAGGCTGAAAACGAAAACGAATCCGAAACCGAAACCGAAACCGAAACCGAAATCGAAACCGAAACCGAAACCGATTGATTCTCCTTTCAAACGCGGACCAACAGATGACCCATCCCTCAAAATGAAAAAATAAGCAGAACTTCTGTCCCTCGTCCCCACTCATGCCACTCATGCCTGGCCCACGTCCAGGTGAAGCATCGGTGAGTGCGAAGCACTCTAACAACCGACGGGCGCAGTGGGTGAGCACAAGCCGAGAGCAGAGCGGCGCCCTGACGCAAGAGGCAACCGAAATCCTTCAAGCTGCGAGTGCTTTCGAACCGAGTTCTGAAGGAGCAGACGCGCGAAAAGGGTCCGAACTGAGCCTCTGCCTGCAAACGCCAAGGAAGACGGTCAAATTTGAGGCGACGCCGACTTTCATTGAACTGCCATGGATTTCGAAAAATAATAGTTTAGAAAGATCGTGCCTCAGAATCGGAACCGACGCTTCCCTGGGCAAGGGAAGGGAAAAAGACAAACGACTCACGATTGCTGCCTCCGCTGCACACTCCCTGCTCAAGAGCCTCTTCATGGACGGACCGACGGACAGACCGACAGACCGACAGACCGACAGACCGACAGACCGACAGACCGACAGACCGACAGACCGACAGACCGACAGACCGACAGACCGACAGACCGACAGACCGACAGACCGAACCGACCGACAGAATTCAATTCAATTCAAAATCTTTTTTATTTTCAATTCAAATTAACATTGGTAAACAATTTTTCCGCGAAGCCTTACTGGCTTTTCTGCAGAATGTTGTATTTCTAATATTGGTAAGTTAAGAATAAGTAAGCTTAGTTTATTAAATATTCCATAATAGTTTACGAATAAATTCAATAATAGTTAATGAGCAAATTAATACATATTAATAAATTTTCAATTGTTGAATTTAATTTCAATTGCCATTTAATAGATAGTCTTTTAATTTTTTTTTTCGAGTTTTAAAATTTCTGATTTGCCTAATCTCTTGCGGGATTGTGTTGAGAGCTTCAGGAACACTGCATTTCAACTGTCTTCTCCCATAGTTGTTGTAGAACCGGGGTTCTTGGAGCATTCCTTGTGCACGTCTTCTCGTATGTATCCTATGGTTAATTGGTGTGATAAAGCGTTGATCGTCGTGGTATTCTAGTATCAGCGTCATTTTAAAGATGTCTTCCACTTGAAGAACATTAAAACTTTCTCGCTCAGCTAAATTTCGATGAGAAGGTACATTTATTTTTTTCAGTGCAACATTTTGCAGTTTTTGTAACTTTTTTATATGTGTGGCTGATGCATTACCCCAGGCAAGTATTCCATATCTCAGTTTAGATTCCACTAGCGCAAAGTACACATTCCTTAGCACTGATGTTGGTGCATGGTACTGTAGATGAGTTAGTGCGTATAGTGCCCCTTTAATACTCGAACGTAATTGATCAATATGCGTGTCCCATAAGAAATTACTGTCAATTGATACTCCTAGATACTTGTAACTTTCTACTATATCTATAGGACAGCTTGTAGAGTTACGACAGGAGTCATTCCTACAGTATATTTGCTGTTCGGTAGCCTTGAATTGTGGGTTTCTGATGTGCATCATTTTAGTTTTCGAGGCGTTAATTACTAACCCATTATCATGACACCATTTTACTGCATCATCAAACTCCTCCTGTATTATTGTTGTTGCCGTCTGCAAGTGTCTATGGCATACCACTACTGCCGTATCGTCGGCATAAGCAAAGGGCTTGGCAAGCTTGAATATGCGAAGAAGCTCATTGGAGTATAATATGAATAGGAGTGGGCCCAATTTCGATCCTTGTGGGACTCCGTATTGTGCATGTTCTTTTTGGCTGTAGGTATTGTTTATCTTGACGCAGTAAAATCGGTTGTGCAGGTATTCCTTTAACCAATCAGCCATTACTCCTCGTATACCAATACGTTCCAGAGCATCTATTAGTTTTGAATGATTAAGGGTGTCGAAAGCTTTACTAAAGTCCATAAATAGGACCAGAATGTGATAGCTTTTGTTCAGATTTTCGTTGACGTAGTTTGCGAACTCCCCTAATAGTTTACCTGTGCTTTTCCTTTTTTGGAAGCCGTACTGGCTTTCGTGGATGATTGAGTGCTTTTCTATAAAATTCTGCAATCGGTTTGTTACTACCTCTTCAAGACACTTTTCGATAACTGGCAATATTGATATTGGCCTGTAATTTTTGATTTGAGTTTTTGTACCTCCTTTGTATATTGGCTTGACAACCGCAGTTTTTAAGATCTCAGGAATCCTTCCTTGTGTGAGACTCAAATTAATAAATTTGCATAAGATAGGTGCGAAAATTTCAACGTGAGTTTTTATGTCCACAGCTCGAATTCCATCAATGCCAGGCGACTTATTTTCGCCAAGCTGACCAATTATTTTTGTCATTTCGAGTACATTTGTTCCTTGAATAAATATCGATCTATCTATTGATCTATTAACTGGAAACGATGTAATCGAGTCACAATGGTGCACTAAGTTTGCAATCTGTTCACAAAAATTGTTTGCGCATTCGCTAGCGAGATTGTTCACACACATTTGCCCACTAAAATTTTTTATTATTGTTTCATCAACACTAGGTTTTTTCCTTCCCATTATCTCGTTTATTAGGCTCCATGTCTTTCGTGGATCTGATTTTACCTGGTTGAACTTGGTTTTGTAAAAAATGCCTTTTTGCATTGTTATGTCTTTGTTTAGTTTGTTGCGAAAAGTCTTATATTCTAATTCATAGGTCCTGCACAATCTATTATTTTTCCATCTCTTATACAAATCATCCCTTTTTCTACATTTGGCGACTAAGTCATGTGTCATCCATGGGTTGTGCTTCCTTTTATTTTTTATATTTCTGACAGATGTTGACCTCTCATATATGCTCTTCATTTTATTGATAAGTTTTTGATAAAGAGAAATTGCATTGTTTTCATTAATCACTTCTTCCCAATCTGTTTCTACGATTAATTCGCTTACTCGTATGTTACATATAAAGGACTTGTTGACCTGCTTTTCTAGTAGAGCTGTTTGTTGCGAATTTGTAAAATATATGATTGGGTAATGATCTGTGATAGAGGTTTCAATTACCATTGAGTTGATTTGTTGATCTGTTGCATTTGTTAGGATGTGATCGATTGTCGATTTTGATCCCGTATTCGGATCTACCCTGGTAAACTCTGTCACTACATTCATTAACCCAAGTGATGCTAGCATCTCTAAATAATCTTTTACACCGTATAAATGCATATCTTTCACATTGATATTCACATCGCCCATGATTACATTCTCATACTTTGTTCCCAAATGTTCAATATTTTTTTCTGAATTCCTTGATAAATGCTTTTTTACTATGACCTGGTGGTCTATATATTCCAACTATGTATTTGTCTTTATTTTTTTCCACAATTCGAATTTGAATATTTTCGTATGATACGCTTTCAGATGTAATTCGTGTGTATTGAAGGTCATTTCGAATTAGCATTAAAATTCCTCCACCTCTTCGTTTATCTCTATTCAGAAACTCAGTTTGAAAGCCATGGAGACTATAAAATCCCTTCTCTTGTTCCTCTATGTTAGTTTCAACCAATACAATAATTTTTAATTTATTTATTATGCAGTTTATATTTAAACAAAAATCATTCCAATGTTTACGCAAAGATCTAATATTAAAGCTCAGGTAGCAGCATGTATTTTTGGTAAATTCATTTATGTTGATGCCGTTAAAACCATTAGTTACCCTACATTTCAAGTCAACATGTAAACCATTGTTTGCATTTGTGCTCTCCATTTTGACATTTATTTTTTGTGTTTCTTTTGTTTGTAAACATGTTTATTGTGTGCGAGTGATTTTGATCACATCTTCAACGGAACTTATTATTATCGTCTGGGTGTTCTCATTTTGTCTGGCCAATATTTTACCCGCACTCTCCCAAACAAATCTCCAGCTTTCTGCTCTCGCCTTCTCCTTTGCCAACCACAGTAAATGTTTGTTGTGTCTGGTCAGCTGATTGTTGACATACACCGTAGCATCTGTCAGAGCTGCGTTCTTGTTTGTGGAGCTGTTGATTTTTTTTAAAACAGAATTTAGTTTTATGGAGCGAATAGAGCGAGTTTGTTTGACGAATTGCACTTTCGTTATGCTGGATGCAAATGTTGCAATTATTGTGGATTTCTGCGGATTTTTTGTTTTCGTTCTATATATATCTGTTATATCAGTGTCTTTAATCTCGTAGTTAATCGTTTTCCCTATTCCCTTCACGATTTCTATTAAATTTTCCTGTGGGGTAGGGGGAATATTTTTTATATCGACATTGTTTTTGATTAGTTGTTGTTCTAATGTGTTGATCTGTGATTGCATGTTTTCTATTATGACATCCTTTTTTTTATTGTTTTCTCTGAGATCATTCAACTCTTTGTTTATGTTTACTATGAGATCGTTATTTTTTTTCATATGTGTGTTGAGTTCCTCGTACTTTGCTGCTAGGAAATCACAGCTTTTCGTAATTTCTTTGATTTCCCCTCTTATTAGACGTATTTCAGCTAGAAGAGTGGAGTTATTGTCACTTGCGAAGCTGTTAGCTGAGTTCACGGGGCTGCTGAACTCTCTCATCCGTTTCGATGGCTGTTCCTGTTGGGGTAAAGGGGCAGATATCACCGTGTTGCTAACTGCAGCCGTAGTTTGGATATCTCCACTAATTCTGCATAACTGGCACTTCCACATGTCTCTTCTCGCGCCCATGGTTCTCCATGATTTCTCCGTGACCGTAGTGCACACGAAGTGAAGCTTTCGCTTACAACAAGAACATACAGCAAAGTCACCTTCGGAGTGGATATTCTCACTGCAATGACCGCACACATCCATGGTAGGGGCAGAGAGATTAAACTGTGGGAAATTTCGTTAATTTTATTTGAAAAGCAAAAAGGGGCTTATGTGGGCTTAAATGCACTATATATTTTGTAAAGGCTTGGTTAATAAAGTCACTGTCTTAGAAATTGATTTTTAATATCCCGAGGGGAATTTACACTTTTAAAATATGCCAACTGCGAGAGAGCGAGATAATGAAAAAAGAAAACACGTCTACACTGACTAAGCTTACTCTCACGAGTGAGAGCTCGGTCCTGTTCGGCGCCCTGGGGGGTTGCCCTACCTAGCCTCAGGACACCTGTTCGGGTCCTGAGGGGTCCCCTACCTAGCCTCAGGACACCTGTTCGGTGTCCCGAGGGTGTTAATGGAAAAAATATGAAATGCATATAAAAAGCTAAGTGTGCACTGGCAGGTGAACCGAAACCGCGAACGCGAACCCGAGAGCGCATCATGCTAGCATGTCACTTTGCGAACGAGAGCCATGACTCTTAAGCCGGTTTTCGAAGCACAAGAATATTCAAAATAAAATAAAATGTATGGTTGGTGGGAAAAATGGAGAAAATAAATGAAAATGAAACCTTGCATGCATCAGTGCTGCGCCTTGGGTGTGGTCTTCGGTGGGCCTTGGGCCTTGGGCCTCGGGCCTTGTCCTTGCGGTGGGTCGCTTGTGACCATCGATCTGCTTGTCTGCTGCTTCTGGGGATGTCCCCTGATCGCGAACGCGAACCGAACCGAACCGTAATCCAAAACGGGCAGGAGGTGGCCCAAAAACCGCGAAGTGTGGGGCTGAGGTGGACCCCGAGAAAAGAAGCCGCGAACGCGAACCGGACCGAACCGTAATCCAGGCGGGCAGGAGGTGGCCCCAAATCGAAAGCGCTTCACCGAAGCAAGTGCGTGCGTGCGTGGGCCGTCGTCAGAGACTTGGGCGAAAAGTCCGCGGAGGGTGTGCATGCCCCGAACCGATTCATGCTTGCAACCGATCATGAATGTGAGCAGACGGTGGACGTTCTTAAAGCGCATGCACGCCCCAGGTACATTCGAGACAAGAGCCCAATCGATCGCTGGCTGATGGGAGACGTGCCTCAACGAACCAACGAACGACCGACGGACGAACCGATTCCAGAAGTCAACCCATCACAAAAAAAAAAACAAAAAAAACCCACGGAATATGCACAAGATCGTATCGAAGCAGCTAACCGTGCCCCCGTCCCCCTCCAGCGGCAGCGTGCGTTGTCCCGACATCCCTCAGACTGGCCAACATCCACCAGCTTCTCCACAACTGGTCATCATTTCGGAGAAAGAGAGAAAAAATTATATATATTATAATAAATTAAATTCAATGAGCAAGAAATACATAACACATACTTCAATTATAGTCGAATTACCCGTGTGAGTTTGGAGAAGTAAGGTGAAAAGTTAAGCGCCCGCTAGTTGGACATTTTTTTATAAACGCGGTGTTAGATCATTGTCCGCTACATTTTTGAAGAGAGAAGATCTATATTTTAAAATATTTACTTTACTGATGGAATTTCTTTCGGTGATGGGACAAATGGAAACATGTTTTGTCAGTTTATCGGTACACGTTGAGAACATATTGTTTTGCTCAAAAGCCATACATCGATATGAATTATTTCATTAGGTTTCCGGGGAGATCATTAAAGTTGGTCTAATTGGGTGTCTATCGCTTGTGCATCGGGTGTCCATCGAACTTTAAGTCAGGGCAATAGAGTTTATCTTTCGAAGTAGTTTTCTCGAATTCTCTGTGATTGTTGTTTTGGTATGATGTTTCGATTACTTCCAATAAGCTAACTTCGCAAGTGATATCTTCAAGAAATTTCGTACACTTTAGAATTTTCGTCTTAGGCGAATTCGAAGACATTGCACTGTTGTTCTTTGAAATTGAATAAACGTGTTTGCATCTTCACAAAAAGCTCCTCGAGTTAATTTCACTGGAAGAAGTTCCTTTAATATATCTTCTTTCTTTCGTCATGTTCTTTTAGTAAATTAGTCGAACTTCTGTTTTCCTTGTACAATAATTTGATTTTGGACCCATTTACCTAGTTTTTTGTAAAATCAATTGATATTTATAAATGTTCAAAGTGTATCATTTTCGGGTCCACTATCGATAGCTATCATAAATCCGATCTAAGTACCTATTCGACTTAAAACGTTCCCTTTTACTTACTCAATGGCATAAGCAAACCCGTTTAATTTGGTTTTCCAGCGTTGGAGCTTAGAAGTCGATTCCTTTAAGGAAATTAATCGGACTAATGAACGATTCTCGGCTTCTGTTTTAAATCTTCTTCCGAACAAATACGGTCTAGAATATTTCGTAGCCCATATGGACACCAGTTCCTTCTTCACTGTGCTGTACTTGGTCTCATGACGATTTAGACTCCTTGAGGCATATGGTTCGTGGGAGAACTGCGCCCAAAGTTGCGTTGCTCGCATCCGTTGTTAGAGCTAAAACTGGTCAAGTACATATGAGCTCTGTTGATTTCTTAAATGAGTCTAGTACGAACTTGCAGTGTGGACGTCTACTTCCTTGCCGTTTTTGAGGTATTGCGTCATTGGGAGGGCTTCTTTAAAGTAAACCTTAGTATAAACGCCAGCAACACTTAAACACGGCTTTATTTGATTCATTGTTGTTGGCAAATGGTCCTTCATCCCATGGACTACTGGAATTGACTGTAATTCCAGAACGGAGCATTTCCGAAATTGGTATATTTCCTCTAGTTGGTATTTTTTGATTATACTTGACGACTGGCGCAAGATCATCGCCTTCACTATAGAAATCGTACTATCAAGTGTGAGTTTACATACCAATCAATTAAAGTCAGGTTTTTTTTCAAACTAGTGTGTGATGTGCTTTTTATAAATTCCTTCTGAGGTAAATTATCTAATATGCGTGCTACAATCCATAGCAGCCAGCTTATAGCTGCCGTTATATAATTTGGTTGTCATAGTCGCAATACACTACATCCCCTGATACCATCAAAATCGCCCTTTAACTCAACTTCGGGGCATGGGCTTATGTACACAGGGCAAAGTTGCTGACAATCGTTGTGTGGTGAACTAATGTGTGCAGCGATCCACCTCTGCCCGAAGGTCAAATAATGGGCCTGGCCTACCAGTTGTAAGTTGTGAGTGAAGTTAACTCCCTCACCACATAAAAAATCGACGGTTACGAACCGACAACAGGCCTCGGTTTTTTTTATAATATGCACGCGCTCAAGTTGTTGTCAATACCTCTAATTGATAACTTAATTGAAGACACAGCACGGCCAAGGGTACACAGGGTTTGGTTTACGTTTTTGTGAAAGCGTCCTTTTCTATTTCTTCTCCACCTATATTTCATGCATTAATTACTGTATTGTTCTTGTTGCCAAGATTGATGCAAGTGAGATTGAAGAGTCAGTTTATTGGAGATCACCGATGAAAGCGGTTTATTTTAATTATTAATAAAGAGTATATTTCAGTTAATTTGTTTGTTTTATTCATCGTTGTGTTTCGTCCCCAGGGTATATAGCTCAGACGATTGGGGAATTTCACTGGGATTTTCAGAGGAAAAAAGTTAAGATCCGGAGCAGAAGCAACACAAACTTAAACAAAACATGAAGCAACTTGTTCATCTGGTGAGCAGCGTCATTCATTCATCCTTTCTAGCGTTTTCACCTATTTCTTCAAACAGCTTCTCATAATGAGTCTTATTACTTCACCACCACCGACATATCAAAGCGTTGCACCAGACGCTTCCGCACTACCACCACCGATTCGACCAACGCCACCGCCATCACCACCTGCCGGTACCGGAAGAACCAAAAATCCGAGGCCACCATCACCACCGATTCGACCACCAACTCCACCGCCGCCGCCACCACCACCACCTGCCGGCACCGGAAGTACCAAAAATCGGAGGCCACCAGCACCACCGATTCGTCCACCACCACCGCCGCTACCACGACAGGGTTAAGATTCACTTTACTGACATGTAATTAAGTTGTAATAAAATCAATAAACTTAAACGTATTACTCAGACTAAGCCTTGTGTTGTAAGTGATTGGATAGACAGTCAGACAAAGTCCTGAGAAGGAGAATATTAAAGAGAGCCAATGTGTGAGGTGCAATAACCAACCGCTGTGCCAGTTGGACAATGAACACGAAAATCAACCAACTTACCTCTCTTTCTATATTTTTTCAGGGGGTGGCAAAGCCGCACCAGAGTCTCAGAATCGATTAGCACATGTGTGGAAACATGCAAAATGGTGTGTTCACTCCGACTGTTACTCCCTGCGTGTATTATGGAGTTCAAGTTTTCGTATTCACAGACCTCGAGCAGAAGTAGCCTTTCGACGGTTTTCAGATGCTTGTTCCATCTCATTAACTTAACACCGAGTTACGCTAGTTACGTTTGTTTCTTTTATAATTTGAGCGGGTTCAACCCTTAATTGCCTGGCACCAAAATACAGCCCGGGCCGAAGGTATAGAGGGAGAGAGAGAGAGGAGATACCTGTGCACTGGTCTTAAACATCTGCGGATTGTAATCTATTGGAAATATTGAGCTGGGAAGAGCATTCCATATTCGTGTGGTGCGGCTAAAAAACGAGTCTCTAAATTTCACTGTGCGTCCGAAAGCAGGCTAGCAGGGTAAACTGATGAGCATTCCTGGCGAGACGTGTATTGCGGGTGAATTCAAAGAGAGGAGGAATGCAGTTGGCTAGCTCACTTGAGCATCGTTTGTTAAAGTAACGATAAAAGACGGACAAAGAAGACACGGTACGTCGATGTTCAAGCGAGTCTAATGAACCCGCGATATCGTTGTCTCCTATAAGTTTTATCGCTCGCTTTTGGATTCTATCAAGTAGGTGCAGGGTGGTCTTGGGGGTACCGGACCAGATATGAGCGTTGTACTCAAGCTTGGGGCGAATATACGCCTTATAGATCGAAGCCAAGTAAGAGGGGATGAATTATTGCTTGCATCGATTAAGGAAACCTAAACATTTCGCAGCATTTTTGGCGACCTCGAATATGTGATCGTTCCAACTAAGTGTTGTGTTGATGGACATACCGAAGATGGAAAGTTTTCCGGTTTCATCGATACAAGCGCCATTCATGGATAATGGCTGATTATCAGGGGTTCGCTTTAGAGACAGCAGACAGCATTGAGTTTTGGAAGCATTGAACTCCACTCTGTTGTTTCTACCCCATTTAATTGTGCTGTCCAGATCGGAATTCAATGTGCTTGACATACGCTGCCGTTCCAGTATTACGTCCGAAGGGCAGGGTCGTGAATTTTGGAACGAATATGAAAAGCTGAGGGTGCTGTCATCAGCGAAGGAGTGGATTGGATTAGAAGTGGCAGACAGGAGATCATTTATAAAAATGAGAAAGAGTGTCGGAGACAGAACAGAGCCTTGGGGGACACCAGCATTTATTTTGTGGATATCAGACTTGAACCCATCCAAAACAACTTGGATTGAACGGTTCGAAAGGTAGTTTCTGATCCATAGAAGCAGACACTCATCTACACCATAGGCACGCATTTTCGACAAAAGAGCTTGATGCCAAACTCTGTCAAATGCTTTAGAAATATCAAGCGCAACTATCTTGCTTTCGCCTGCATTGTGCAAAGATTGGTTCCACTTTTCGGTGAGATAAGCAATCAAATCACCAGTGGACCTGTTGCGGAAGCCATACTGTTCATTAAGAAGCTTCCGCGATTCAAGATATTTCAAGTTCGTTTCCATCACCTTAGAAAGAAGGGACGTAAGTGCTATGGGTCGATACGAGGTGGGTGACGAAGATTCGCCCTTTTTAGGGACGGGCTGGACAAATGCCGCCTGCCATCCACTCGGAAAGAGACCTGAAGAGTAGGATAGATGAAAAAGCTTATGAAGTGGTTTTGCCTGCGAAGAAGAACACCTCTTCAGAAGTGTTGGTTGAATACCATCCGGGACAGCAGATTTGTGCACGTCGAGATCTTTAAGTACTCTTGCAACTGTGCGAGTGCGGAAGTGAATTTTTCCCATGATGGAACTCGCACTCTCAAGTACAAGTGGGGACAAATTACAATCTGGCAGTGTTGAGCTGGCTGCAAAATGCGCCGCAAGCAGATTGGCTTTGTCCAAAGAGCTGACAGCTGGGCTGTCATTGTAAATGAGCGTGGGAATGGAGGACGAGGCGGAATTCTTTATGTTTTTCACAAATGACCAAAAGTTTTTGCTACCCTTGCGACATTGTAGCACTTTTTGCATCGACTTTTGTTCATGGGAGAATTTCACACGTCGGATTATTGCATTGCAGTCATTTCTGGCCCGTTTAAACTTGTTCCGGTTTTCCTCAGTAGGGTTGGCTTTGTATAACCGGAAAGTCAACTCTCTTATTCTGATAGCCTCTTTGCAGCTCGAGTCACACCATGCATTTGGTCTGGGTTCGATACACTTCACTCTATGCGGAGCGAAGGATCTCATGCCCAGCAGGAGAATGTTTGTGATCATATCAGCAGCGGCATCCACGTCACTATCGAGGAAGCATAGTGACCAGTTAAAATTCCTAAAGAAGTTGTTGAGTCCGCTCCAATTGGCTTTCTCGTATAGCCATGCTGTTCTTTTCGGAATTTGTTCTCTGTTTGTGGCGAAAGTGAGGAATTTGCTGATACGTCAGCCCAGAGGCAACGATATGTCAACAGCATATTTATCAGGATGAGAGGTGAGAAACAGGTCCAGTGTGTTGGCGGAATGATCTGCAATGTCAGGTATTCGTGTGGGCTCATTTACAAGCTGGATCAGATTGTTTACCTCGGCAAAGATTTCAACGTACCTTCCTTCGGGTGTTGTCTGGCCTGAATGGCGAAGCCAATTAGAATTGTGTACATTGACATCGCCCGCAATGGCAGTTTCAGTGTGAGGATACAGGGAGACGATTCTCGAGATGGAATCGGATAGCGCATCAAATTCGTTAAAAGTTGAATTGCTATCCAAGTTTGGACTTCTATAAATAAAGCAGTAGTGGATTAAATGCCTACGGACATGGAATTTCAACCACAGAAAATCGAATTCCGGATTGGGACAGAGGCCGTATTGTGGTTGAAGTTGGTAAGCTACATCACTACGCACGTAGATGGCGAGGCCGCGGTGTAAGAAGAAAAGCGGCACTAAGCTATATCCAGGCAGGTTCAAATCCGATAAGTCAGTATTTTCGCCTACCTGGGTTTCACTTAGCGCCAAGACGGCTGGTTTGTGACGGGATAGGTGGACGTACACAGCAAAGAGATTCGCTCTAAAACCGCGAACATTGCTCACATCAACTCTGAAATTTCCCATAGATTACAAAGCGTTGCCTTGACCTTTGACCTAGATAGGGAAAGAATATGGGAAGTTTTCGAATGGAGCTGTGTTTAAGTGGGTTTCCTCTGGGGCCTGATATCCTGGGATAGAAATCAGTTTTCGTTGTCTGCTGCCCAGGATTCAGGTAACAACCCAGCTGTGGGTTGCATGTGTATCACATCATTACGAATCATAATCCAATCCTTTTCATATTTTTTTATTAATGCTTACATAATTGAACTCAAGACTTTGATGCTACCATAAATTACGCATCGCACACCTGTTCTGTAATGTTTTATAAACAACTTTGTTACTTAACCCTTATGTGCTCGGCTGTCTATATTCGTGGCATTTTTGCAAAGCAAGTTGAATAAAAAAATATTTTTGCTTAAAAACGGGTTCCTTGGTTCTCAGTAGCTTCCTTCCTAAAAAACAATTATAAAGCATTTAATTTACACATAAAGAAAATTATTTCCAGGACTCTTGCACTGTACTTTTCAAATCAATCATACCGCGGCTGGATGACTGCGAATGTAGTCACCATACAAAATGTATGAAAAGTCAAATAACTTTTTTTTCAAATCACGCTATCCACATTACAGTTGTTTTGTCGCAAGGACAATTAGCAAAAAAAAAAATCTTCAGCTCAAGGATAAGCTTGCCGGAGGCGGAACAACAAAGGGTTGAAGTAAAAACCTTCGAGAGCGCGCTGAGAAACGGACAACCGAGAGAAACGCAACTAGCAAGCAATACAAAAAAAACTTTTTTTTTCTACGAATTGGATTTATTAACGATGTTGATTGCTTTAGTTCTACACTGGGAATGCATACATCATCAGGGTCATTGCTTTCATGAAATCTCTGGTCCGTTTATTTCCTTGGTCTATTGCTAGTCCAGTTGCATAGATTTTGCACATTTCGCCATCCTGCACCTCCCGGTTCCCTTGAAGTAGCCAGACCATCACTGCTTACGGGCACACCAAAATTCCATGCATGTGTGACAAACGTCGCACCGTGGGAGGAGCCAAAGGGCGGTCGCGAAGCAGCTAGACATTCAGTGCATACATACACACATCAAGTCTTCAGCACATGTGTGCATATCGCGAAAACAACGCATCGTGGGAGTAGCCAAAATGTGGTCGTTGACCCCTTGTCGCTCACGATGTAGATCATTTTCTTTCTCCCTCCCGGTCGTCAGCTGATTGGGGTCAGTTGATTTTCCGTCGGCGTTTTTGTGATGCATTTCGTGATGTGCAATTTCCTCAGATGAATGCATGTTGCGTGCAACAACAGTTAGTCGACACCAGTAGTTATGTGTGTGGGAGCCAATCGTGGCTCCGCAAAAGAAAACAATTAAACACCAAAAATATTTTTTCAATAGCTCCTTATTCGCTTGAGTCCAAACATGGAGTGACTTAAAACCACGTTAACATAAAACTAAAACCATTTCTTCACGCAGTTCCCAACAGTACTTTTAGCAAGAGAGAATAGAAGAATAGCAAAGCATTGTTGGTGGGCTTACATGCAGCGTACAAAGCAACAGAGAGAGAAAGAGATAAGTACTCTTTCGGCAGCGTCTTCATGCATCAACGGCGTGTTTGGCCTCATGGAATTACCGCTTGACAAAAATGGCTTGGCTTGTGTTGTCTGTTGGCTTCTGCTGTCAATATTGGTACAGCCTGCATTCTTGCAACCACGTGATGAGGTTGTCTATGGCATCTGGTCTAATACCGTTTCACAACACGTGACTTGGCTTGTTCTTTCTGTTGCAAGGATCGGTACAGACTGCATAGTTGTATGCATGCGACTCAGTGTTTTTGCTGTATGGATGTTACGTGTGCGGACAAATGTGTACGTACATGTATATGTTCATGGATATGCATGCATGTAGTTCAAATTATACAGTTTGCAGTTTTTTGCGTTGCATACAGGGTGAAAGTAAAAAGTTCACAGGATATTCTATATGGTAAATAAATGGGATTTCGAAGCGTTGACAAGCGACTTATGCAGATTTTTGTTTTATTTTCTTTAACTATTCTCAAATTCAAGACAAAAATACTTATTTATTTCATCTACCGAGTTTAACTCTCTTACAGATTGCAGAAATATAAGTATAATAGTATTTTAATAATAAAAAGGGAATAATTTTATATAAAGTCAGTAATTAGCTAGTTGAAATAAATACAATTAATAATAATATATAAATAATTAAACTAACAGCTGTGTGAAATTTAACATATTTAACTAAGACACGATATGAATTTTATTCAGAGACTTGGAATTGAATTTTTGAATTTCAGTCTATCATCACATAGATCTATTTCGATGCAGGCAGAATTAAAACTGAGGATGCATTTTGTAAGCGGCTCATTAAAACCATAATTATGTAAGTGGCTTGGTTGGTACAACAAGTTTCTTGATCGAAGATTTCTTTCTGGGGCCGTTTTACGGACAGTTTATACGGTACGACAAAATATCATAAATAAAGATAATAGATTGAATACTTCGTCTTTTTTCTGGTGTATCTAGTCCTATTAAGGCACATCTTATTTTATAAGGAGGCATAGATTCAAGGTTCCAATTCATTCTTTTTATAACGAATCTCGTAAAGGTCTTTCGAACCTTTTCTAAACGTAACACGTGTTTTGAATGCGATGGAGACCATATTACGGAACAGTATTCCAGATACGGACGCACAAGAGACATGTAAACTGACTTTAGGGCATACGGATTAGAAAATTCATAACAAGAACGTTTAAGGAACCCAAGCATTGAGTTTGCTTTAGCAATTACGTAGTCAATATGAAATGTGAACTTCAATTTCGTATCAAAAATTATACCAAGGTCTTTGATTTCATTTTTTCTCGTTAGAGTCTTCCCATATAAAGTATATTCACAGAGAACTGGCAACAAAGTATGGAAAACAGAAAACGAATGACATTTATTTATGGTTGATGGTTGATATCACACTATTTGACCTAAAACTAGCTTAACTAACTTTACAAACGTTCTTACATCTAACCTACTGACCCTATACGGGTACTCTAAGTTAATACTATCTTAATTTTACTGCGCCTTTCAGCATAAGGAAATTTTATTTTATTTTGTTTGTGTCTTATGGACAATTTGCTTTTTATTTGCCAAAGGAAAACTCGGCTGATCTGGACTGAGATGAATCATCTTAAACTACCTTCTTCTTCTTCTTCTTTGTGTGGCGCTACAGTCCGGGGTGGACCTGGGCCTCAACCACCATGCCTCTCCAACTAGTGCGATCCCTGGCTAGCTCCAGTTTCGCCCACCAAATTGGTTGAGGTCCTTGTCCACTTGGGTGCGCCACCTTAAACGCGAGCGTCCTCTGTTGCTCTGACCGACAGGTTCGGATTCGAAGATTCTTCGGGCCGGAGCTGTGGTGTCCATACGCTCTACATGACCTAGCCACCGTAGGCGTTGGATCCGTAGACGCCTAACTAGGCTCATGTCGCTGTACAGTCCGTACAGTTCGTTATTGAACCTTCTCCTCCAGAACCCGTCAACACGAACAGGACCAAAAATCGTGCGTAGAACTTTTCTCTCAAAGAGACCAAGGACTTCTTCATCCGCTTTCGAGATTGTCCATGCCTCCGCGCCGTATAGCAGGACTGGGATGATCAGGGTCTTATACAGAGTCAACTTGGTTCTTCGAGAGAGGGCTCTATTACTCAATTGCCTCGTGAGCCCGAAGAAACAGCGGTTGGCTGGGTCTCGGTACAGATGTTATTTGTACAGCTTACTCCCGAGCCGAGGTAAGTGAAGTCCTTGACCACCTCGAAGTTATAGCTGCCCATTGTGACGCTCTGTCCAAGACGTCGATGTTGTATGTCCTTTTTTGAGGACAGCACATACTTCGTTTTGCCCTCATTCACCGCCAGACCCATTTCAGCCGCTTCCGTCTCAATGTTAACAAAAGCCTCACTGACGGCTCGCTGAGTTCTGCCAATCACGTCAATGTCATCGGCGTATGCTAACAATTGCACGGACTTCTGGAAGATCGTGCCTCTAGTGTTGGCGTGTGACTTTCGCACGATCTTCTCCAGGACGATGTTAAAGAAATCACATGACAGCGCGTCGCCTTGTCTAAAACCTTTTTTGACATTGAAGGTCTCGGTGAGTTCGTTACCGACCTTGATGGAGCAGCGAGAGTTCTCCATCGTCATCCTGCACAGCCTGACGAGTTTGGCAGGAATGTCAAAACTAGACATGGCGTTGTATAGCTCGTCTCTATGCACGCTGTCATATGCGGCCTTGAAATCGACGAACAGATGGTGAGTGTCGATTTGCATTTCTTGGGTCTTTTCCAGGATCTGCCATAATGTGAAGATTTGGTCTGTTGTGGACTTTCCTGGCCTGAAGCCACAATGAACGGCTTCAGGCGGGTACACAAAACGGCAGAGAAGATCTTATACGCGATGTTAAGAAGACTCATCCCACGATAGTTGGCGCAGTCAAAGGGGTCTCCTTTCTTGTGCATCGGGCAAACGATACTAAGATTCCACTCGTCGGGCATGCTTTCCTCCGACCATATCCTACAGACGAGCTGGTGCATGCGCCCAACCAGATCATCTCCAGCTGCCTTAAACAGTTCCGCGGACAATCCATCCGCTCCAGCAGCTTTGTTCGACTTCAGTCTCGATATCGCTATCTTGACTTCGTCTAGATCGGGGGGACGGAATTCTCTTCTGTCGTCGTCCATTGCGTGGAGTGGAACATTCTGCCTGACAGCGGTATTGGTGTCCACTTCGCCGTTTAACAGTCTGCAGAAGTGATCCTTCCAGATTCTCAGTATCGACTGCGACCCTACTACGAGTTGCACCTCTTCGTTCCGACAGGCTTCTGTCCGATGTTTGTACCCTTTGGATAGTTGTTTCACCCGCTGGTAAAACGTTCGGACATTATTTCTGCCGTACCACCTCTCCATTTCCTCGATCGCGCGCTTCTCATGCTCCTTCTTTTTCTTTTTGAGAAGCCGGTGCTCTTCCCTTCTTTTAAGTTCGTAGAGCTCACGAACCGCTCTCGTCCTTCTATGCAGCGGCGCCTTATATGCTGCTAGCTTCGCTGAATGCGCCTGCCGACACTCGTTGTCAAACCATGGGTTTTTTCTAGGTGGCATTTTAAAACCCAGCACATCAGAGGCAGCTTCTCTAATGGCGTTTTGACAACGGTTCCACTGTTCGTCGATTGTTTCGCCTGGCAGGGTTGGACTCTCTGAGAGCTTCAGGGAGACTCGATCGGAAAAGTTCCCAGCGGTCGATTGCGATTGTAGCTTTCCAACGTCAAACTGTTTTGGTCTTGCTCTACTCCGTTGTACAATCGATATCCGAGTTCTGACCTTGGCTACAACAAGGTAATGATCCGAGTCGATGTTGGCACCTCGGAACGTTCGGACATCGAGGACACAGAAGGAGTGTCTGACGTCGATCGTAATGTGATCAATCTGGTTGACGGTTGATTGATCAGGGGACCGCCAGGTCCCTTTGTGAATGTTGAGGTGAGGGAACCGCGTGCTGGCTACAGTGAGGTTTCGCCCCGTCACGAAGTCCATCAGCCTGAGTCCATTGTCGGACGTGTTGTCGTGTAGGTTGTGTTTTCCGACGACTCTAGCAAAGATTTCTTCCTTGCCCAGCTTTGCATTAAAATCTCCTAGAACGATCTTGGTCTCGTAGCTGGAGCATTGATCGTATGTTCTTTCTAGGAGATCATAGAAGTCATCCTTGCTATCATCGTCTTTGTCCTCCGTTGGGGCGTGGGCGCAAATTAGGCTGATGTTGCCGAATGTTGCCTTGATGCGGATTGTTGTGAGGCGTTCGCTTATGTATCTAAAGCTTAAGACTTCTTGCCTAAGTCTGCCTCGAACAACAAAACCGCATCCAAACAAGCGCTGCCTTCGCTCTTTGTAGCAATCGCCGTAATATATGTCGCAGTTTTTCATCCTCTTTTTGCCCGGCCCATCCCATCGCACCTCTTGGATGGCGGTGATGTCAGCCTTATAGGCTTCTAGGGCCTCCGCAAGTTCATCGGCTGCACGTGGTCTGTTCAGTGACCTCACATTCCACGTGCAGAACCGAAAATCGTAGTCCATGCTCGTCAGCAGTAGGGTCAACCATATCCGAGGCTTGTTGCCGTCTCTGAACTATTGCGAGTTTTACACGGTGGGGAAGTTAACCCCACGCGAAACCCCCGAACCTGGAGGACCGGGTCCTGGTTTAAGCCCCCGGACAAGGGGTCGCTGCATACATTGGTTCACCTCTAAGCGGCTGCAGTAGAGGTTATCCAGAGGGCGCCGCGGGGAGGCTGTATGTCAACCCTGGTATCAAGTTGGCTGCTGGAAAACAACCTCCTTGCCACAGCAAAGGCCTTTTTAGCTTTGGCCAGAGCAATATCTATATGTTTGCCAAAATACAGATATTGCTCCAACCAAATGCCAAGATACCTTACTACACTTTTCACATCTAAAGGGCGTCCCTGTGGGTCAACAATTCGTTCTAGGACCGCGAACATTATTCACATCAACTCTAAAATTTTCCATAGATTACAAATCGGAGATACCAAAAACCATACTCCGGATGTGAAAGGCAAGCTGAGATTAGAAGTGTAGATTTAAAATCAGCTCCCAACAACAACCAATGTAGGTGTTATGCCCATACATTGATTAGAGTTGGTCCACCAACAAATTCACACTTCTAAATCCGCTACGTCAGACGCTACGCACTCTCAGTCGCATCAACCCGCCTGATAAAATCAAACGGGAGCTGCGACCGAGAATGCGCAGCAGTGGCTTGTGAAGGAAAGGGGCGAGAGGGAGCGGACCGGACGCACTCGACACCGAGACACTACTGCACAGCACTTGACTTGTTTTTTTTGTTTTTATTATTATTATTTTTTTTCATATTGATTCGGGGCATTCGCGATGTTGTTGTGAGTGGGATGGACCGGGACAGTTTGTTTTTTTTTTAACGCACACGCGTAATGAACCGTGCAAGCAAGTGCACTGGTCTGAGGCCGGCACAGACCTACCACAACTGGCCTTTTAGGGCTACCAGCGACCTGCGCACACCGTTCTGCATGTTCTGGTGTGTGTATTAATCGATCCTGAGAGTTTGGGGCGCATCCGGCAACATTGAGATTTCGACCCCAAAATCCAAGCAGTGGTTAGTAAGGCACTTCCAGCTTTGTGTGTGTCTCTTAAACTGTCCGTGTTATTTGTTAGTTTCCGCAATGGTTCATTTAATTTCGTTAAACATGTCTGAAAATTGTGCAAAGTGCGATTCAATTATCAAAAAAGACTTTATAATCTGTGGTGGGATATGCGGCTTAAAATTCCATGACAAATGTGCTGTAACATCAGATAATGCTCTGAACTTTCTCAAGTCGAGCATAAACTATTCGTGGAAGTGCAATGCTTGTTCTAGTGTCCCAGTTCTTGGACTTGTGTGTAAAGTTGCTGAACTCAATAAAATTGTTCTCAACTTACACGAAGAAATAAAAACATTGAAAAACATAGTAAGCAAAACACCAACTAAATCAGCGGCTGCATCTAACCATAATTTGAAAAATAAAGCCAAGCCGAACAATTCAGAGAATACAGCCAACATTGCAGTAACTGACATTACAGCTGTACATGTTGCACCAACTCGTACTGAAGATGTTGCCGAGGAAATATCCAAAATCAACACAGAAGAGTTGATTGACCCAGCAAAGTTGCAATGGAACATTGCTCAATCGAGGAGAGACAAAAAGAGAGGCAAAAAAATCATAGGAAAAGACACCACCTATACTGATGTTGAAGTGATATCAGAAATGAAATGGCTTCATCTCTCGCGCTTCTCTATTACAACAAAAGCTGACTCTATTCTCTCTTATGCATCAAGAAGGCTGGGCATACCAACAAATCTAATGTCGTGTTTTCCGCTCCATAAAAGAGATGCTGATCTCTCAACCTTCAAATTTATAAACTTTCGTCTTGGTGTACCAGCATGTATCATTAGTGAAGCTATGGAAGCTGATAAATGGCCGCTGAATGTTCGGATAAGAGAGTTTTATTTTTTTCCAAAAAACGAGAGCGCAATTGCGAGAAAGTAAACAATGAGCAAAACATTTCTCATACTGTCTCATCTAATGATTCATCTTCATCAAAAAATCTAACTGTGTACTATCAGAATGTAGGGGGCATGCGAACAAAAACTAGGCATCTCTCTCTTGCCTTCTCCCTTCACGAGTATGACGTAATTGTTCTCACTGAAACTTGGCTGAATAGTGATTACTCAATGGCGGAGTTCTTTGACGAATACTATACAGTCCACCGTGTTGATCGCTCAGCAAGAAGTGGTTATCTTCGCGGTGGAGGTGTATTGATTGCTGTACGGTCAACTCTACCAATGCAGGTCATTGCTCTTCCTTATGATGACTTCGCCAGTGAACAACTGTGTGTTGCTATCAACATCTGTGAGAGGGAATCGGTGCGAGAAGAGTTTGTTATTGTTGTGAGTTACATTCCACCTGACAGTCAATTATGTGTATATGAGCGACATGTTGCCAACATCGAGTTTGTCGCTGATCAGCTGATCGATAAGAAGCACCTCATCGTTATGGGCGATTTCAACCTTGGTGACGTCAAATGGTCTTACTCACCAGAAGATAAGTGTTTAATACCATAAACCATAAAATGAAAACGGATTGTGAATTTTTGTTGATTGATGCTATGTTTGCTTGTAATGTGTTCCAATTGAATGATTGTCAAAACTCTATCTATAGAATTCTTGATTTAATATTTGCTAATGATTCCATTAACTGTTCTGTCAGAGAAATTGTATGTCCATTAATGAAGAATTCAATTCATCACGTAGCTCTATGCTTAAATGTCGAATATTGCGTTCCTTCAATAATAAAACCAAACATAAATATTTATGAAACTAGATATAATTTTGCCAAAGGTAACTACAAAGGCTTGAATAATTATTTAGTGTCAGTTGATTGGTTGAGCATTCTTTCTGGATTAAACCTTAATGAAATGTATGTGGCAGTCCTATATATATTAGAACTCGGATTTATTCAGTTTATACCGTTGATTAAGAAAAGAGACTATTTTAAGCAACCGTGGCATAATAAAAGGTTGGTTAATCTGAAAAATGCAAAAAACAAAGCCTTCAAACAATGGAAACATTCCAATTCAGAATTTAATAGAAAGCGGTTTTGCCAATTACGCCGAGAATATGAATGTTTGAATAAATTTCTTTATAAACAGTATATATTGAATACTGAGTCTAATATCTCTGGCAATCCTAAAGGTTTCTGGCTATTTGTTAATAATAAAAGGAAGTCGAAGGATTATTTTCAAAATATGGAGTTCGAAGGGATTATATCTCATAACATTGAGACAACCTGCGAGCTATTTGCAAAATTCTTCGAAACAGTGTACGTTGATCATGCGAATATTAATACACCTTCTCCAAATGAAGATGCATATAATATGAGTATTGGATCACTCTGTTTGTCTACAGAGGATATATTACAAGGAATTGAATCCTTAAATTCATGTGTAAGTGCTGGTCCTGACAATGTACCGTCAATTGTTATCAAACAGTGTAATGTATCCTTGTCTTTTCCATTAACAATTATGTTCAATTTATCTTTGTCCACTGGAACATTTTTGGAAGAATGGAAAAACTCATTTGTAACACCTATATACAAATCCGGACCTCGGCAAAAAGTTGAGAACTATAGAGGTATCTCAAAGCTTTCCGCCATTCCGAAATTGTTTGAATTAATTGTTACAAAAAAACTTTACCTTACAACTAAAGAAAGAATAAGTTTACAACAACATGGGTTTATGTCTGGAAGATCCACCTTAACTAACTTGACTTTATTCACGAAATATCTTTTTGAATCGGTTGAGTCGGGACATCAAGTTGATGTGGTTTTGACAGATTTTAGAAAAGCTTTTGACACAGTATGTCATACAGTCTTAGTAAATAAATTAAAGTCCTTTGGTATTCATTCTACATTCCTTAACTGGATTTCGAGTTACCTATCAAATAGGACTCAAACTGTGAAAATTGGTACTTGTCAATCTAGAACTATAAAGGTATTATCTGGTGTCCCTCTGGGCAGTCACTTGGGGCCATTACTATTTATTTTATTTGTTAATGATATTCCGTCAATTTTTAAATATGTTAATTGTTTAATGTATGCTGACGATTTAAAAAATTTTCTGCGTGTTGCAAACATCCAAGACTGTACAAAAATTCAAAATGATTTAGTTGCGTTAGTCAAATGGTGTGATATCAACCATCTGGAGCTAAATGTGAATAAATGTCATTCGTTCTCTGTTTTCCATACTTTGTTGCCAATTCTCTGTGAATATACTATATATGGGAAGACTCTAACGAGAAAAAATGAAATTAAAGACCTTGGTATAATTTTTGATACGAAATTGAAGTTCACATTTCATATTGACTACGTAATTGCTAAAGCAAACTCAATGCCTGGGTTCCTTAAACGTTCTTGTTATGAATTTTCTAATCCGTATGCCCTAAAGTCAGTTTACATGTCTCTTGTGCGTCCGTATCTGGAATACTGTTCCGTAATATGGTCTCCATCGCATTCAAAACACGTGTTACGTTTAGAAAAGGTTCGAAAGACCTTTACGAGATTCGTTATAAAAAGAATGAATTGGAACCTTGAATCTATGCCTCCTTATAAAATAAGATGTGCCTTAATAGGACTAGATACACCAGAAAAAAGACGAAGTATTCAATCTATTATCTTTATTTATGATATTTTGTCGTACCGTATAAACTGTCCGTAAAACGGCCCCAGAAAGAAATCTTCGATCAAGAAACTTGTTGTACCAACCAAGCCACTTATATAATCATGGTTTTAATGAGCCGCTTACAAAATGCATCCTCAATTTTAATTCTGCCTGCATCGAAATAGATCTGTGTGATGATAGACTGAAATTCAAAAATTCAATTCCAATTCTCTGAATGAAATTCATATCGTGGCTTAGTTGAATATGTTAAATTTCACACAGCTGTTAGTTTAATTATTTATATATTATTATTAATTGTATTTATTATAACTAGCTAATTACTGACTTTATATAAAATTATTCCCTTTTTATTATTAAAATACTATTGTACTTATATTTCTGCAATCTGTAAGAGGGTTAAACTCGGTAGATGAAATAAATAAATAAATAAATAAGTATTTTTGTCTAGAATTTGAGAATAGTTAAAGAAAATAAAACAAAAATCTGCATAAGTCGCTTGTCAACGCTTCGAAAGCCCATATATTTACCATATAGAATATCCTGTGAACTTTTTACTTTCACCTTGTATGCAACGCAAAAAACTGCAAACTGTATACTTTCTTATTGCGGTAAAATTCTACGTTGAACTACATGCATGCATATCTATGACCATATACATGTACGTACACATTTGTCCGCACACGTAGCATCCATACAGCAAAAACACTGAGTCACATGCATACAACTGTGCAATCTGTACCGATCTTTGCAACAGAAAGAACGAGCCAAGTCACGTGTTGTGAAACGGTATTAGACCAGATGCCATAGACAACCTCATCACGTGGTTGCAAGAATGCAGGCTGTACCAATATTGACAGCAGAAGCCAACAGACAACACAAGCCAAGCCATTTTTGTCAAGCGGTAATTCCATGAGGCCAAACACGCCGTTGATGCATGAAGACGCTGCCGAAAGAGTACTTATCTCTTTCTCTCTCTGTTGCTTTGTACGCTGCATGTAAGCCCACCAACAATGCTTTGCTATTCTTCTATTCTCTCTTGCTAAAAGTACTGTTGGGAACTGCGTGAAGAAATGGTTTTAGTTTTATGTTAACGTGGTTTTAAGTCACTCCATGTTTGGACTCAAGCGAATAAGGAGCTATTGAAAAAATATTTTTGGTGTTTAATTGTTTTCTTTTGCGGAGCCACGATTGGCTCCCACACACATAACTACTGGTGTCGACTAACTGTTGTTGCACGCAACATGCATTCATCTGAGGAAATTGCACATCACGAAATGCATCACAAAAACGCCGACGGAAAATCAACTGACCCCAATCAGCTGACGACCGGGAGGGAGAAAGAAAATGATCTACATCGTGAGCGACAAGGGGTCAACGACCACATTTTGGCTACTCCCACGATGCGTTGTTTTCGCGATATGCACACATGTGCTGAAGACTTGATGTGTGTATGTATGCACTGAATGTCTAGCTGCTTCGCGACCGCCCTTTGGCTCCTCCCACGGTGCGACGTTTGTCACACATGCATGGAATTTTGGTGTGCCCGTAAGCAGTGATGGTCTGGCTACTTCAAGGGAACCGGGAGGTGCAGGATGGCGAAATGTGCAAAATCTATGCAACTGGACTAGCAATAGACCAAGGAAATAAACGGACCAGAGATTTCATGAAAGCAATGACCCTGATGATGTATGCATTCCCAGTGTAGAACTAAAGCAATCAACATCGTTAATAAATCCAATTCGTAGAAAAAAAAAGTTTTTTTTGTATTGCTTGCTAGTTGCGTTTCTCTCGGTTGTCCGTTTCTCAGCGCGCTCTCGAAGGTTTTTACTTCAACCCTTTGTTGTTCCGCCTCCGGCAAGCTTATCCTTGAGCTGAAGATTTTTTTTTTTGCTAATTGTCCTTGCGACAAAACAACTGTAATGTGGATAGCGTGATTTGAAAAAAAAGTTATTTGACTTTTCATACATTTTGTATGGTGACTACATTCGCAGTCATCCAGCCGCGGTATGATTGATTTGAAAAGTACAGTGCAAGAGTCCTGGAAATAATTTTCTTTGTGTTTTAATTAAATGAAATGCTTTATAATTGTTTTTAGGAAGCTACTGAGAACCAAGGACGCCGTTTTTAAGCAAAAATATTTCTTTATTCAACTTGCTGCGCAAAAATGCCACAAAAATAGACATCCGAGCACATAAGGGTTAAGTAACAAAGTTGTTTATAAAGCATTACAGAACAGGTGTGCAGTGCGCAACTTATGGTAGCATCAAGAAAGTCTTCAGTTAAATTATGTGAGCATTAATAAAAAAATATGAAAAGGATTGGATTATGATTCGTAATGACGTGATACACATGCAACCCACAGCTGGGTTGTTACCTGAATCCTGGGCAGCAGACAACGAAAGTTGACTTCTATCCCAGGATATCAGGCCCCAGAGGAATCCCACTTAAACACCGCTCCATTCGAAAACTTCCCATACTCTTTCCCTAGCTAGGTCAAAGGTCAAAGCAAAAAGCGCCATTAGGAGCGTGTCCTTAACAAGATTGGGTGTCTATTTGTTTTTCATAGATTTCCAGTCAAGTCGGCCGCCTGTTGCGTGGCAACCCCATCCACCATCGTCCGGCGTGTTATTCCTGAGCTCTGGTAGCCACAGCACATCTGTCATCCTATCTTCACCTGCATGAAGAAATCGGGAATTTGTGTGGGCTGTGCACAGGGAGACAGTGGACCATTCCACAAAACAACTGCGCCATCAGTGGAGGGGAGGGAAATCGATAATTCCCGAGTGGATGGCTTGGTTGTTTGGGCATAGGTGACAGATGTGTGTTCGGTGCTCGTTATGAGATATATGCTGGCCTCCTGATGACATCCAGTCGCGAGCAGGTGTTGATCATGACAAAGTGGGCAACGCTGGGCCAGGTTTCTGTAGCTACTGCTCTTGGTTTGCTATCTGGCGACTTGAGGGAGTAGTGAAGGATGTGTGAGGATAGGACAGTCCTTTTTGGACAGCACAATTTAGGTTAGTTAGACGCTGGTTTTTGGGCTCAAGAGGCAATAGAGTAGGCGAGCCCTCTCTCGGAAGACCAAGCCCACCTTATATAAGACCTTGACATCCCTGTCCTGCTGTATGGCGCGGAAGCTTGGACTATCTCAAGAGCGGATGAAGACGCACTTGGTGTCTTCGAGAGAAAAGTTCTGCGTTCAATCTTCGGTCCTGTTTGCGTTGAAGGTTCTTGGAGAAGGAGATTCAACCACGAACTGTACGGGCTGTACAGCGACATGAGTCTAGTCAGGCGTCTACGGATTCAACGCCTAAGATGGCTAGGCCATGTAGAGCGCATGGACAACACTGCTCCAGCCCGAAGAGTCTTCGACTCCGAGCCAGTGGGACAACGCAATAGAGGACGACCACGAACCCGATGGCGCACTCAAGTGGAGAAGGACCTCAACCAACTTGGAGTGCGCAATTGGAGGCAGCTGGCTAAAGAACGTGCCAGCTGGAGAGGATTGTTGACCGAGGCCCAGGTTCACCCCGGACTGTAGCGCCACAAGAAGAAGAAGAAGAGGCGCTGGTTGCCATAGCATTTTATTTATAGTCATTTAATTGCTTACTTACTAGTTTATGTTTCACATTCGTTATTAATTTAAACCCACTGACATTACAAGGAAATCTTCTGCATCTTCGACTTCGACTTCGACTTCGACTTCGACTTCGTAGGAAGAGCGACGCAATTTAATGCGGATGCTCTGGACCTGTTCGCGGCTTCGGCATCCTTGCCAGCAAAGCCTTGATTTCCTCGGGCTCGTTGAACATACTCCATACCTGGAAGAGGTGCAATATGTAGCGTGCTACCTCCTGAACTTTATTCAGGTCGATGTGCAGTTCGGCGAACCATTGGCTCAGGTCCCGCTTCAGGATTACGCATGCTATTTCAATGCTCGCGAGTGCGATCTAAAAGGACACCAAAAAATGCACTACCTCTCTTGGCTGTATCTTTCTACTCACTTGATGGGGCGCATAGAGGAGACCGACGTCCGTTCGCAACGAATCGTTGATCACCTTCCAGGACATCATCATTAAGCTGTCATCCTGCTGGCCCTCAATGTCTGCCATGTATTGTAACATTGCCCTGTACGGGTGGTGCACAATAAAGCAGCAGTCCAAGCCCTCAGCTAGATAGAATTCACACTCGAGAATGTGAGTTATTTTGTACGGGTACTCGAAGGCAAAGGCATGGCTGAAATTGGTCTTGACCACCGTCTGGCACACGGACAGCAGATGGGTGTTCCGCAGTACCCCGACCGCTTCCACTTTTGACGCCAACATTAGGCAAGTCGGAGCCAGAAGCAGAGGATCGATACTTTTCAGTGAGTTTACGGCATAGAACCGCCTAAAGTACACGGTCGCCGTGGCAACGACTTGCTGGGGCAGTCTTAGCGCTTCGCCTAGGGCTTGAATCAGATTTGCAAAGAATATGAAGAGCTTCTGATATTCCCCGGCGGTGAGAAAGCGCGAGTCGTAACGGCGGCCGTGGATGAGCGACCGGTGATCGAGTAGCCAATGTTGTGCGTGCGAGCTTTGCCAGAAATTGGAGGACATTCCTTGGCAGTGATCTTAATGCGAAGTAAGAATTGAAGAAAGGAGACCTAAAGAGAGAACGAAATAAAGTCGAAATGCGATAAGACGATGATATGATAGTTGGCGCAACGTGTGGTAAGGGTATGGTAAGGACAAATACTGAGCCATGTCGTTAAGAGACAGCCTGCAATTAAGTGAATTACTTCAGTTGAAATTACATTTTGCAGGGATTTACCGGCTGAATGCGACTTGCCGTGGATAGTTACTACCCTGGTGAATATTTCTAGGTAGACAAGTATTTTCGAAAGGTCTCGAATAGTGAAAATGTCATATCACATGGTGATGACTTGTGTATGAGGTATGAGTGTATGAGGCCTACTTTAACTGCCCTTTAAAAAAAATGTTAAAATAGTTGTGAACCGCAAGCTTCTAAGTTTTTAGGAAACGTCAAACTTAAGCACCAAGAATTATTTAAAGACTTGTTGAAGACGTGTACGCCTTGGATTGAATGATGTCTTTTCAAGTACACATGCTAAAATCTATTGACAATGGAAACATGGGACCATTTTCAGAAGAGCAAGTAGAAAGTTTTCATCAACATGTGACGGACCTTGGAGACAGTCGATGCTGAGGATATGGAGAAACCATTTCTGCAGACTGTATAACGGCGACGAAGAAAAAAATTCCGCTGTCAGGCAGAACGAACCATTCAACCCCAATGAAAGAGACGATGAAAATCAACAATTCCGTCCACCCGACCCGGATGAAGTGAGGATTGCTATATCTAAACTGAAATCCAACAAGGCTGCCGGAGCTGACGGCCTACCCGCCGAGCTTTTTAAAGCCGCAGGCGATGATTTGGTAAGGAGCATGCACCAACTCATCTGTAAAATATGGTCGGAGGAAAACATGCCCGATGAATGGAAGCTCAGCATTGTTTGCCGATCCACAAGAAAGGAGACCCCTTTGACTGCGCCAACTTTCGGGGGATAAGTCTCCTTAACATCGCCTATAAGATCTTATCTGCCGTACTGTGTGAACGCCTAAAGCCATTCGTCAACAACTTGGTCAGTCCATACCAGTGTGGCTTTAGGCCAGGAAAATCCACCATCGACCAAATATTCACACTTCGGCAGATCTTGCAGAAAGCCCATGAGCAACAAATCGATACCCACCACCTGTTCATCGATTTTAAGGCCGCGTATGATAGCATCTATAGAGACGAGCTATACAGAGCAATGTCTAGTTTTGGCATCCCTACCAAACTCGTCCGTTTGTGTGGGATGACGATGGAGAATGCACGCTGCTCCATCAAGGTCGGTAAAGACCCAACCGAGACCTTTGATGTCAAAAAAGGATTCAGACAAGGCGACGCGCTGTCATGCGACTTTTTCAACATCGTTCTTGAAAGAATTGTTCGGACCTCGAACGCCAACACCAGAGGAACAATCTTTCAAAAGTCCGTCCAACTACTCGCATAAGTCGACGGTATTGACATTATCGGAAGAACGCAGCGCGATGTCAAAGACGCTTTTGTGAGTATTGCAACGGAGGCCGCGAAGATGGGTTTAGCGGTAAACGAGGGTAAGACCAAATATATGCTGTCAACAAGAAAGGACACCCAACACCGACGTCTCGGTCAGAACGTCACGGCAGACAGATATAACTTTGAGGTAGTTAAAAACTTTGTCTACCTAGGAACCGCTATCAACTCAGACAACGACACCAGCGCTGAAATCAAACGAAGAACAGCTCTTGCCAATCGGTGCTTTTTTGGGCTAAGAAAGCAATTGGTGAACAAAGCCCTCTCTCGAACAACCAAGGTAACGCCTTGCAAGACCTTAATCGTCCCAGTCCTGCTGTATGGCGCGGAGGCATGGACTCTGGCAAAAGCGGATGAAGCAGCTCTTGGTTGCTTCGAGAGGAAAATTCTTCTCGTGATTTTCGGTCCCGTCTGCATAGATGGTGAGTGGAGGAGGAGATACAACGACGAGCTATACGGGCTGTTCAGCGACATCGACTTAGCCAGAAGAGTGAAGATCCAACGATTGAGATGGCTAGGTCATGTAGAGCGGATGGGAACCAATGCTCCGGCCCGAAAAGTCTTCGAATCCACCCCCGAGGGACGGTTAGTAGAGGAAGACCGCGACTCAGGTGGCGCACGCAAGTGGAAAGGGACATCAACCAACTATTGCGTGCGAAACTAGAGACAGCTAGCTAAAGATCGAGCTGGCTGGAGACGCTTGTTGGTTGAGGCCCAGGTCCACCCCGCACTGTAGCGCCACCTTAAGTAAATAACAGGTGGCGCTACCGCCCGTAGGGGGCCAGGGCCTAGCTTCTCAGCAACCACTCGTGTTGTGCGTGCAATTGTTCTCTCACGAGTGGAAGGGACCTACAGTTTAATGCCGACTCCGAACGGCCAAGTTTGAGAAGCTTTCTCTAGACAGGAAACACTCTATGAGCATTGTCAGTGACTCGAAAGAGGTGGGGTCGTGAAAATTGTTTTCGTCGCTCAGAGCTGGAATCGAACCTACGACATCGAGGTTGGGGTCGACGCACACACCCACAACGCCACGGGCCACCACGGAGACAGTAACAAGGGCAATAAAACAAAAATGTGGTGGAAGGCTGCATTTGGGGGTTAATATGAGAAGTAATTACGAACACAAAACAAATAGTACCAGGGTGGTTTTAAATTGCTGTGCTTCACACTTTTTTTTATTTACCCTCCACTGTAAGGTTAATAATAACCAACTATTTGCAAATATTCTGCTTGCACTGATATAAAAAGTGTCAAGCAATATAATTGTGTACAAAATAATAACTGTCACCAAAGCAAACTGTTTTATGGAAAACTTTATGAATTCCTAACCCTTTCTGCAAAGACAATTCTCACACTGACTTCAAGTATTGTGTATCTAAACGAAACGTTCTAATCTTACTAACTTAACATGGTTTTCAATCACCCACATGTCATGTCTGTTGGCTAGGACATATCCGACCGCAATAGTTACTACTTTTCAAATGACTAACGTGTTCATCGACTTTTTATGCCAGAGCCTCTTCAAATCAAAACACGTACCCTGTCCTTTAACAAACTAATCTAGTACTTCCGCAAATCTACTCGAATTGGATACTGTCACAGCATTGAGCTCTATGCCTTCTGCATAAACTCGCAGACGCCAGAGCGTATCGGCTGTAAAAGGCGATTAAGTTAGTGCTGATGTTAATTGCAACTTTAAACAAAGAGGTGGCAGACAGACGGCGTGTGGTGTTGGGTTTGGTTTCTTCTGGATTTCTTAAAAATCTTTGAAATCTTTTTAAGTTGAAATATATGGATTTGTATGTACCAACGCGCCACTGTGCCAGCTTTCACTGCAATTGAGGAACAGGCGAAACTAGCTGGTCTAAAGGTCAACGAGGACAAGACAGAATATATGCTGTCGAGCAAGAAACGATCCGCCGCCGCCAAAACGTCACAATCGACCGCTTCAATTTCGAAGTAGTAAAGGAGTTTGTCTACCTCGGGGCAAATGCAAACTCCACGAATGACATCGTAGTGGAGATCCGAAGTAGAGCCGCCCTTGGCAATCGATGCTACTTCGGTCTGTCAAAACAACTGGGCTCGAAACTCCTGATTCAGAGGACCAAAGTCATGCTCTACAAAACCCTTATCCTGCCAGTCCTACTTTATGGAGCCGAAAGCTGGACATTAAGTAAGGCTGCAGAGCTGATTCTTGGTGCCTACGTCGGATACATGGTCCCGTCTGCGAGGAAGGCGAATGGAGGAGAAGACACAACCGCGAACTCGAGCCCGAGCTGTACAAGGATGTGGATGTAGTCCGGAAGGCAAAAATCCGTCGACTACACTGGCTCGGCCACATGAAGCGAATGGACAACAACGCTCCAGTTAAGAGGGTCTTGGAATCAGAGCCTCCTGGTTCGAGAAGGAGAGGAAGACCGAACCTCCGGTACAAGGACCAAGGCATCGCGGATGGAAGACAGCTTGGTATTGGATTCGATCGGCTTGATCCAGTACACGGAAGGATGTTCTATAATCTATCACGCGGTACGCCGAACAGCTGACAGGCGACTCCTGTACGAATCGGACGTCGTCCGCGAACACGAAGATCTCCTCCGGTTCAGTAGAGCGATCCCCGCTCGAGACAGGAGAGAGAGTGATAAGGAGCGGCACTTCTTTTGGTGGTTACACCAGAATCAGTCTCCGCCGTCGCCCGCCGCCGCCTGAAAAATTATAGTTTGTGTAATGGATTAACGGCCCACTTACTTAGATGCTAGGTAGATTTGGTGCACAAGGGCGTGTGTATTATGTATGTTACGCATAAACATAGCACACACGCCCTTGTGTACATGTCCGTAAAGTTACGGATATAGACTAAGTTAGGCTAATATTCTGTTAGATTAATTAATTTTTAATAGGTTACTAAGGTTTAGGTTAAGGTCTAGGTTAAGTACCATTAAGTATGTCTAGAGCGCCAAGTCTTTCCATAGTTTTCTTGGCCGTAAGTCTAACCTCCCACCTCTGGAAATATTCGGGAAACAAGCAGCAGCAAGTACAGCCATGAGACTCAAAACACTTCGATTGTGGTCCGAACTCAACACGGGCCACTCAACCATTCTCAAGGAATTCAACTTCCTACCTAGTGACACCGACCGCCTACTACCCCAGGCCAACTTTGAAAAGAAATTCTCAATCAGTATTCCCTCCAGATCGGACTGGATGACTGATATGCAAACACTGAAAGATCCTTTGCGCATCTTCACGGATGGTTCAAAGACAAAAGAAGGGGTGGGTGCGGGTGTCTATTCTCAAGACCCCAACATTGCTATCTCCGTGAAGCTCCCTGATCACTGTAGCGTTTTTCAGGCAGAATCCATAGCGCTTAAAGAGGCGCTGTCCTGGCTTAAAAACAATGTGATATCAAAAAGGGATATCACAAGTCAGGCCGCCATAAAATCCCTCTAAACCATGTCCACTCTAAACCATGCCTTAATTGCAGGCTGTCTCTTAACGAGATGGCCGAGCATTTTAACATTCACCTCATGTGGGTGCCGGGACACTGTGACATACCAGGAAACTGCAAACGAACGAAGCAACGAACTCGCTAGGTGTGGTACAACCTCATCCCTATCGATAGAAGGGGTACCACCTTCCATGCCGATCACTAAAGCTTACCATCTTCTTAAGATCCACCACTAACTAATGACAAATGGCTAGAAGGCACCACCTGCCTTAAAACAAAAGAAATCTGGCCATCACTCAACCTAAAGCGGTCACTCAGTCTACCTGGACTCAGCAGGCCCTCAGTAAGGACCCTTATAGGAGTCATAACCGGGCACCGTGTAATTGGCACTCATGCCCGCAGTATTCTTGAATGCTTCGTTAAATGTAAGAAAGACGTAGCTCTGCTAACCTTCCTTTTTCTCATGGCATAAATACAAGCCATTAAAGTGTAATGATCAACTACTAGGATTCATCAAATTTAAGAATCTCTCTGAAAGTGGATATTTTCAAGAAGCAGAGCAGGTTGGGCAAGCACCCTCGATTTTGTTGATTTCGAATCAATACCTGTTGTGAAGCACCCAGTCCACCATCGTCTGGATGCTGTAGTTGCCACAGCGACTCACGTCCCACATCCAGAGAGGACCTTAACCTACATCAAGTGCAAACGAGTGGGAAGCAATATATGTCGGCTGTGTGAAGACACGATGTGTTCATGGCCACATGTGCGAATAGGGCAATCGATAATTTTGGTACAGTTGGGGAGACGGTAGCAGACTCACTCGAAGAACGCAATCAGTTGCGAACGAGGTTTTCCGGATACCTGCACTGTGACGCTTATTAATCTGTACTCGCGATACTACTAATAACACCTCACCCGGTGGCCCGGAAACAGAGATGTCTTGCATTCCTGGACAATCCTGGAATTGGTTCGTAGCCTTAGGAAGGCCATGAGCACAGCTTTGCTGTAGCTACAGCCACAAATACTCAGCGGCTCCCATCTGCTCATTTCAACGCTTATTGGTACTTTCGCCTTTCGCCTGGCATTGAGTTTACGCCTTAGACCATAGTGACGTTGCGCCTCTTCTTGTTGCTAGTAATAATAATATGGGTAGCGCTACAGCCCGTAGGGGGCCAGGGCCTAGCTTCTCAGCAACCTTTACCTTATTGCTACTTGCAGCCCCCATTTATTGGTTGGTTGTTATAAGTCATCGGCGGCTGCTGCTGCTGTTGCTGCTGGTGATCGGTAGTCGGATGCAGGATGGTACTGTAGGAGCCACCCATCGGTTCGTGGTTCTGCTTAGGCATGGTGCTATAGATGTACGGATACGGGAGCTGCTGGAAGATGTGGGGGCGTAGGGCAGTGGAGGACAGGTGTTGGGCCACATCCGCTGAGCGATATGGCGTCTATGCTGTTCGACATCTGATCAGCGGCATGCATGTTATGCTTGAGGTTAACCTGATTCATCATCTCGTCGAGCGGCGAGGTACCTCGTTCGTGCTCTGCAGCAGCTTGGAAGCTGTCCACGACTCATACGGGCTGAGGATCGGACGTGGCCCACCCGGCCGAGGGAGTGTGGCGTTTTCGCTGTCCGCCGAGATAATGCTTAAGCCACCGATGCTCCAGTTCGCCGTGTAGTAACCCGGCAGCTGGTTCAGTTCATTCGAACGACCCGTTTCGTCATCGATCAAATAGTCATGGGACGTGATTTGCGTGATACCGTTGAAGGATCCGGATGCGGAGAGGCGCTTTGTCTGCATATCGTCACCGGAATGCCAACTGTGTGATGGTCTGGGGTGTCCAGCGTCGCATAGATCCTGAGAGTTTGGGGCGCATCCGGCAACATTGAGATTTCGACCCCAAAATCCAAGCAGTGGTTAGTAAGGCATTTCTGATGGATTTCAACGCTCATCTTCGAACTGCCACAGCGGCCCTATTAGGGCTACCAGCGACCTGCGCACACCGTTCTGCATGTTCTGGTGTGTGAATCAATCGATCCTGAGAGTTTGGGGCGCATCCGGCAACATTGAGATTTCGACCCCAAAATCCAAGCAGTGGTTAGTAAGGCATTTCTGATGGATTTCAACGCTCATCTTCGAACTGTAACAGCGGCCCCATTAGGGCCACTAGCGAGCTGCGCACACCGTTTTGCATGTTCTGGTGTGTGAATCAATCGATCCTGAGAGTTTGGGGCGCATCCGGCAACATTGAGATTTCGACCCCAAAATCCAAGCAGTGGTTAGTAAGGCATTTCTGACGGATTTCAACGCTCATCTTCCAACTGCCACAGCGGCCCTACTGGGGCTACCAGCGACTTGCGCACATGTTTCCGCATGTCCTGGGGTGTGCCTGTATCGATCCCGAGAGTTTGGAGTGCATCCGGCAACTTTGAGATTTTGACACCAAAATCCAAGCAGTAAGGCATTTCTGATGGATTTCAACGCTCATCTTCCAACTGCCACAGCGGCCCTACTGGGGCTACCAGCGACTTGCGCACATGTCTCCGCATGTCCTGGGGTGTGTGTCAATCGATCCCGAGAGTTTGGAGTGCATCCGGCAACTTTGAGATTTTGACACCAAAATCCAAGCAGTGGTTAGTAAGGCATTTCTGATGGATTTCAGCGCTCATCTTCCAACTGCCACAGCGGCCCTACTGGGGCTACCAGCGACCTGCGCGCATGTTTCCGCATGTCCTGGGGTGTGTCTTAATCGATCCTGAGAGTTTGGAGTGCATCCGGCAACTTTGAGATTTTGACACCAAAAGGCATTTCTGATGGATTTCAGCGCTCATCTTCCAACTGCCACAGCGGCCCTACTGGGGCTACCAGCGAATTGCGCACATGTTTCCGCAGGTCCTGGGGTGTGTATTTACCGATCCCGAGAGTTTGGAGTGCATCCGGCAACTTTGAGATTTTGACACCAAAATCCAAGCAGTGGTTAGTAAGGCATTTCTGATGGATTTCAACGCTCATCTTCGAACTGTAACAGCGGCCCCATTAGGGCTACCAGCGACCTGCGCACACCGTTTTGCATGTTCTGGTGTGTGTATTAGTCGATCCTGAGAGTTTGGGGCGCATCCGGCAACATTGAGATTTCGACCCCAAAATCCAAGCAGTGGTTAGTAAGGCATTTCTGACGGATTTCAACGCTCATCTTCCAACTGCCACAGCGGCCCTACTGGGGCTACCAGCGACTTGCGCACATGTTTCCGCATGTCCTGGGGTGTGCCTGTATCGATCCCGAGAGTTTGGAGTGCATCCGGCAACTTTGAGATTTTGACACCAAAATCCAAGCAGTAAGGCATTTCTGATGGATTTCAACGCTCATCTTCCAACTGCCACAGCGGCCCTACTGGGGCTGCCAGCGACTTGCGCACATGTTTCCGCATGTCCTGGGGTGTGCCTGTATCGATCCCGAGAGTTTGGAGTGCATCCGGCAACTTTGAGATTTTGACACCAAAATCCAAGCAGTAAGGCATTTCTGATGGATTTCAACGCTCATCTTCCAACTGCCACAGCGGCCCTATTAGGGCCACCAGCGACCTGCGCACACCGTTCTGCATGTTCTGGTGTGTGAATCAATCGATCCTGAGAGTTTGGGGCGCATCCGGCAACATTGAGATTTCGACCCCAAAATCCAAGCAGTGGTTAGTAAGGCATTTCTGATGGATTTCAACGCTCATCTTCGAACTGCCACAGCGGCCCTATTAGGGCTACCAGCGACCTGCGCACACCGTTCTGCATGTTCTGGTGTGTGAATCAATCGATCCTGAGAGTTTGGGGCGCATCCGGCAACATTGAGATTTCGACCCCAAAATCCAAGCAGTGGTTAGTAAGGCATTTCTGATGGATTTCAACGCTCATCTTCGAACTGTAACAGCGGCCCCATTAGGGCCACTAGCGACCTGCGCACACCGTTTTGCATGTTCTGGTGTGTGTATTAGTCGATCCTGAGAGTTTGGGGCGCATCCGGCAACATTGAGATTTCGACCCCAAAATCCAAGCAGTGGTTAGTAAGGCATTTCTGATGGATTTCAACGCTCATCTTCGAACTGCCACAGCGGCCCTATTAGGGCTACCAGCGACCTGCGCACACCGTTCTGCATGTTCTGGTGTGTGAATCAATCGATCCTGAGAGTTTGGGGCGCATCCGGCAACATTGAGATTTCGACCCCAAAATCCAAGCAGTGGTTAGTAAGGCATTGCTGATGGATTTCAACGCTCATCTTCGAACTGCCACAGCGGCCCTATTAGGGCTACCAGCGACCTGCGCACACCGTTTTGCATGTTCTGGTGTGTGTATTAATCGATCCTGAGAGTTTGGGGCGCATCCGGCAACATTGAGATTTCGACCCCAAAATCCAAGCAGTGGTTAGTAAGGCATTTCTGATGGATTTCAACGCTCATCTTCGAACTGCCACAGCGGCCCCATTAGGGCTACCAGCGACCTGCGCACACCGTTTTGCATGTTCTGGTGTGTGTACCAATCGATCCTGAGAGTTTGGGGCGCATCCGGCAACATTGAGATTTCGACCCCAAAATCCAAGCAGTGGTTAGTAAGGCATTTCTGATGGATTTCAACGCTCATCTTCGAACTGCCACAGCGGCCCCTTTAGGGCTACCAGCGACCTGCGCACATGATGCTGCATGTTCTGGTGTGTGTATCATTCGATCCTGAGAGTTTGGGGCGCATCCGGCAACATTGAGATTTCGACCCCAAAATCCAAGCAGTGGTTAGTAAAGCATTTCTGATGGATTTCAACGCTCATCTTCGAACTGCCACAGCGGCCCCATTAGGGCTACCAGCGACCTGCGCACACCGTTTTGCATGTTCTGGTGTGTGTATTAATCGATCCTGAGAGTTTGGGGCGCATCCGGCAACATTGAGATTTCGACCACAAAATCCAAGCAGTGGTTAGTAAGGCATTTCTGATGGATCTCAACGCTCATCTTCGAACTGCCACAGCGGCCCCATTAGGGCTACCAGCGACCTGCGCACACCGTTTTGCATGTTCTGGTGTGTGTATTAATCGATCCTGAGAGTTTGGGGCGCATCCGGCAACATTGAGATTTCGACCCCAAAATCCAAGCAGTGGTTAGTAAGGCATTTCTGATGGATTTCAACGCTCATCTTCCAACTGCCACAGCGGCCCCATTAGGGCTGCCAGCGACCTGCGCACATGATGCTGCATGTTCTGGTGTGTGTATTAATCGATCCTGAGAGTTTGGGGCGCATCCGGCAACATTGAGATTTCGACCCCAAAATCCAAGCAGTGGTTAGTAAAGCATTTCTGATGGATTTCAACGCTCATCTCCGAACTGCCACAGCGGCTCTATTAGGGCTACCAGCGACCTGCGCACACCGTTTTGCATGTTCTGGTGTGTGTATCAATCGAAGCCATCAAAGAAGCTGCCACTGATGTGCTGGGTTTTACGACACCACCTAGAAGGAACTCATGGTTTGACGACGAGTGCAGGCACAACGAGCAGCACGACGAGTTCAGGAACAGAAGAGAAGTTAAGAGCACCGGCTTCTCAGAAAGAAAAAGAAAGAGCATGAGAAGCGCGGTCGTGGAGATGGAGAGGTGCTACGACAGGAAGGAGCTCCGAAAGTTTTACCAAAAGGTGAAACAAGTATCAGGAAGATACATACCTCGGACCGAAGCCTGCAGGGACGAAAATGGACAACTAGTAGTAGAATCGCAATCGATGCTGAGAATTTGGAAAAAGCATTTCTGTAGACTGTAGACGGCGATGACGACACAAATTCCGCTGTCAGGCAGAATGTTCCACTCAATCTGGACGAATTCCGTCCCCCGGCTTAGACGAAGTCAAGATAGCGATACCTAGACTGAAGTCGAACAAAGCTGCTGGAGCAGACGGTCTGCCCGTTGAAATATTTAAGGCAGCTGAAGATGACCTGGTTGGGCGCATGGACCAGCTCATCTGCAAGATATGGTCTGAGGAGAGCATGCCCGACGAGTGGAATCTCAGTATCGTTTGCCCGATCCACAAGAAAGGAGACCCCTTCAACTGCGCCAACTATCGAGGGATCAGTCTTCTTAACATCGCGTATACGATCTTCTCTGCCGTTTTGTGTACCCGCCTGAAGCCATTCATTAATAATCTGATAGGTCCATATCAGTGTGGCTTCAGGCCAGGAAAGTCCACAATCGATCAAGTTTTCACACTACGGCAGATCCTGGAAAAGACCCAAGAAATGCAAATCGACACTCACCATCTGTTCGTCGATTTCAAGGCCGCATATGACAGCGTGCATAGAGACGAGCTATACCGCGCCATGTCTAGTTTTGACATTCCTGCCAAACTCATCAGGCTGTGCAGGATGACGATGGAGAACTCTCGCTGCTCCACCAAGGTCGGTAACGAACTCACCGAGACCTTCAATGTGCTGGAGAAGATCGTGCGAAACTCACACGCCAACACTAGAGGCACGATCTTCCAGAAGTCCGTGCAATTGTTAGCATACGCCGATGACATTGACGTGATTGGCAGAACTCAGCGAGCCGTCAGTGAGGCTTTTGCTAACGTTGAGACGGAAGCGGCTTAAATGGGTGTGGCGGTGAGTGAGGGCAAAACGAAGTATATGCTGGCCTCAAAAAAGGACATTCAACATCGACGTCTTGGACAGAGCGTCACAATGGGCAGCTATAACTTCGAGGTAGTCAAGGACTTCACTTACCTCGGCTCCGGAGTAAACTGTACTAATAACATCAGTACCGAGATCAAGCGTAGGATAACTCTTGCCAACCGCTGTTTCTTCGGGCTCAAGAGGCAATTGAGTAACAGAGCCCTCTCTCGAAGAACCAAGTTGACTCTGTATAAGACCCTGATCATCCCAGTCCTGCTATACGGCGCGGAGGCATGGACAATCTCGAAAGCGGATGAAGAAGTCCTTGGTCTCTTTGAGAGAAAAGTTCTACGCACGATCTTTGGTCCTGTTTGTGTTGACGGGTTCTGGAGGAGAAGATTCAATCACGAACTGTACGGGCTGTACAGCGACATGAGCCTAGTTAGGCGTCTACGGATCCAACGCCTACGGTGGTTAGGTCATGTAGAGCGTATGGACACCACAGCTCCGGCCCGAAGAATCTTCGAATCCGAACCTGTCAGGCAACGCAACAGAGGACGCCCGCGTTTAAGGTGGCGCACCCAAGTGGAGAAGGACCTCAACCAACTTGGTGTGCGAAACTAGAGACAGCTAGCCAGAGATCGCGCCAGTCGGAGAGGCATGTTGGTTGAGACCCAGGTCCACCCCGGACTGTAGCGCCACACAAAGAAGAAGAAGAAGCTGTTTTGGTTGTGTTCAAGTCTAATATCCACAAGTGTCAAGAGCAGTGAATTTCGAACTTGGCGTTCGAACAGTATTAACTGCAGTAAGAACTGCAGAAGAACAGAGTGGAATTCAAGGCTTCCAAAACTGTCTGCTGTCACCAAAGCGAATCCCTGATGCCCTGATCCTTGGTACGTGTGTTACCACAGCACAGTTGGAACGATCACATGCCTATTTATATTATGATAATGTGAGTGGTGCCACAGCCCGTAGGGGAACTGAGCCTGGCTTCTCAGCAACTACAGCAGTTGTGCGTGCTATTGTTCTCCGAGTGGAAGGGACCTAGAATTTTATGCCGAATCGGAACGACTTTGTCTGAGAAGCTTTCTCTAGACAGGAAACACTCTTTGAGCATTGTCAGTAACTCGAAAGAGGTGGGGTTGTGAAAATTGTCTTCGTCGCACGGAGCAGGAGTCGAACCTACGACGTCGAGGTTGGGGTTGACGCACACACCCACAACGCCACGGGCCACCAAATACCTATTTGAGGTCACAAGAAAGCTACGAAGTCTCCCTTGATCGAGGCAAGAAATGTTTCGCCCCTCTGATTTGGCCTTAATTCACAAGGCTCATACCAGGCTTGGTCCACCTATCACGGCTCCATTAGACTTGCTCGTGTTTTATTTGACCGTGTTTTATGGCTATTTCAACAGACTATGCTTCCACAGAAGTAGCCAGCTGCAATCCTCCTCTCAATGGATCCGCCTGCAATGCACGCTTCGCCAGGAATACACATCAGCTTACGGTTGAGGAATGCTTTCGGACAAACAGTGACATCTTGAGGTTCGTAAATCGAATGCTCTTCCCAGCCCACTCTTTCCCCTAGACTACATAGACATTCCGCAAATATTTAAGTCAACTGCGCACAGGTAACCCTTCTCCCTCCATACCATTGGCCCGTGCTGTGTTCTGATGCCAGGCAATTAAGGGTTGAACCCGCTTAAATTACAAATGAAACAAACGTAAATAGCGTAACTCGGTATTAAGCTTGGGAGACGGAACAAGCGTCTGAAAACCGCCGAAAGGCTACTTCTGCTCGAGGTCTGTGAATACGAAACTTGAACTCCATAATACACGCAGGGAGTAACAGTCGGTTTGAACACACCATTTTGCATGTTTTCACACATGTACTAATCGATTCTGAGACTCTGGTGTGGCTTTGCCACTTCCTAGAAAATATATGGAAGGCAAGGTAAGTTGGTTGATTTTCGTGTTCATTGTCCGACTGTCACAGCGGTCGGTTATTGCACCTCACACACTAGCTCTCTTTAGTATTCTTGTTCTCAGGACTTTGTCTGACTGTCTATCCAATCACTTACAACACAAGGCTTAGTCTGAGTAACACGTTTAAGTTTATTGATTTTTTGTAATTTAATTACATGTCAGTAAAGTGAGTTTTAACCCTGTCGTGGTCGCGGCGGTGGTGGTGGACGAATCGGTGGTGATGGTGGCCTCGGATTTTTGGTTCTTCCGGTAGGTGGTGGTTTTAGTGCGGAAGCGTCTGGTGCAACACATCTTTGATGGGTCGGTGGTGGTGAAGTAATAAGACTCATTGTGAGAAGCTGTTTGAAGAAATAGTTGAAAACGCTAGAAAGGATGAATGAATGACGCTGCTCACCAGATGAACAAATTTTGCCATGTTTTGCTTGAGTTTGTTTTGCTTCTGCTCCGGATCTTAACTTTTTTCCTCTGAAAATCCCAGTTAATTCCTCAATCGCCTGAGCTATATACCCTGGGGACGAAACACAACGATGAATAAAACAAACAAATTAACTGAAATATACTCTTTATCAATAATTAAAATAAATCGTCTTCATCGGTGATCTCCAATAAGCTGACTTCACTTGCATCAATCTTGGCAACAACAACAATACAGTAATAAATGCATGAAATATAGGTGGAGAAGAAATAGAAAAGGACGCTAAGCCAATGGGGGATAAACCAGGCTGACAAAACTACGAAACGTAACTCCTGCGAGACAGTCGACGCCATACCCTTAGGGAAGCGACGAAGTCGCTTGAGTGGGCAAAAAAACGAGACCCCAACATTATATCAAGAGTTTTTTTTTAATATTCCAAAAAAGCAAACTGGAGGCAAATACGAAAGCCTCTAATTGTCATGAATCAAATTCTATAGTATACCGGCGGATGTTCCGCAGGGATCAATCCTGGGGCCTATATTGTGCAATGCAGTGGATGACGGTGTTCTACGGATACCACTTCCCGAAAGATTACGAATCATCGGTTTTACCGACGACATTGCTTTTGTCACAGTGGCAACACACATATAGTAGAAGTGGAGGTTGCTACAAACACAGCTATCTCAAAGATGAGAGATTGGCTTGAGAATGCCGGCCTGGAAGCAGCGGCCCGCAAAACCGAGGGTGTGCTCATAACGAGCCGAATGAAAGCCGAACTCGCGTGCGTCCTGGTTGGGAAGCAAGCGATAAGGACCAGTTTAGGAAGCATGTACAGTACGCAAGCGACAAGGCATCATGCACACAAGCAGCGATCCCTCAAATGCTCCCGAACATTGGCAGGTCCGGTTACGCGCACTTGATCCTACTGCCACGAGTAGTCCGTTCAGTCCTCCCTTTACGCTGCTCCAATTTGGGCTGAAGGTCTTTTGGTTAGACTAATAAAACGGATGATGGCGTTAGTCTATTGACTGTGAGCAAAAAGGGAAATCAACGGATTTAGATCTGATTCGGATAACGCAGCAGGAATGCTTTCTGTGTGCATTCTGGCAGACGCAAGAGTGTGCCGCAGACAAACTTCGAACCGGCAGCAGGCCAAGCCTTAAAGATGGAAGAACGGGCAGCTTCAGCAACAATGTGGACAATGCGAAACGAACCACCCACACCCTAGCCAATCAACTATTGACAGATGACGAACGCATAGGTGCATTCCCGTTATTGAGAGTTGACCGACAGAAGACTGTAACTATCACATCACACAGTTTCTGTCTGGACACGGTGGGCATCGGAAGCGTCTACAAAAGTGTGGATATGATAGCCGGCCGTAATGTCCATACTACTCAAATGCTAAGAACGATGCCGAACAAGCAGTGGTCAACTACGGTCGTTTTGCACAAGATAGGCAGTCGCTGAATCTACAAAGCCATGAAAACCTGATCTCTTACATGACAGGATGAGATTAAGAGTTGAAATGAGCCGTGGACGTCGCCGAACGAGATGGAGCTCCCAAGTGGAGAAGGACCTCAACCAATTTGGTATGCAAAACTGGACACAGCTTTCCTACTGGACTGAGGCGACGTAATATTTGACGGCAAATGTCGTTCTACAGGCCCGATCTCTACCTGCCCCCGAATGCATTCAATATTGCGAGAGAGATAGTTAAAATGAAAACAAAATATAAAATATAAATATAGACCTCCCATCACACGTGTGTTGGAAACATCAAACAAACGCACATGAAAACGGAATTCATAAATGGTCCTTCTAAATCCACCGCCTCCACGAGCAGCATGTTGCAATAAAAAAGTTTACTATTCAGACCAATGTTTCCTCTGCCTGGCATTGACGCCAGCACGCCTTCAATTGTAAAATCTCCTCCCTTCAACCAATTCTGATTGGCTGGTGATCCATCGAGTTACCGCAACGCTACCAAACCAAAGGATCGTCAAAATATGGATTGATAAGGATTGCAGACTTTACTCTGGTTCTGATCATTAAAACGTAAAGGTTGTCTATTTTCTAACGCTAATTCCACT